>JAOVVF010000018.1:19912181-19925553 GCA_028565595.1 Duopalatinus emarginatus
TGCTGTAGATTGGTCTTTTTGACTTGGAAGTCAACTGCCTGACCAAGATTCTCTTCGGAGCCCTGGTGGTGGTCTCTCTGGTCATGGTGGCTCTGCAGCACTTCGCTGGTCGCTGGTACCTTCAGATCTTCCGCTTCCTGTTGCTCTTTTCCAACATAGTGCCCATCAGGTGAGGGTTTGTTTTATACACCGTACGCTACACTGTGTATGACAGAATGCGACGTGACGTGAAGTATTAAGTCAGTTAAGACTATTGTTGTACTGGTAGCATACTGCTGTTTTTTTTCACAGTATAGCTTAAATGAAGCATTATATGAAAATCTAAATATTGCGAAGGCTAAAGCAGAGGTACTCAACTCCATTCCTGGAGAGCCGATGTCCAGCACAGCTTGACAGTTTCTCTACTCAAACACACCCGATTGCACTCTTTAAGTAAAAAGACATCCAAGCTGTTCTGTACACCAGCCATCCAGGACTGGAGAAGTGTACTCCATGCTAAAGCATTACAGTCTGTTATATTTATATCATTTATGATAATATGTTTGTAGATACTTATTAGTGGTTTTAACATTAGAAATAATATTTAGATAAAAAATATTATAGCAGTTACTAAAATCTTTCACTGCATCCGCTTGTCAGTTTGCGTGTCAACCTGGACATGGGCAAGATGGTGTTCAGTTGGATGATCAAAAAGGATTCAAAAATCCCTGGAACCGTGGTTCGAGCCAGCACCATCCCGGAGCAGCTTGGACGAATCTCATATCTCCTCACTGATAAGACAGGTAAGAAAAAAAAGACAACAACAGGTGAAAAAAGTATCCGGAAACGCACAAGTTGAACCTAAGATGTAAAGGCTACAGCAGAAGACTAGGACTGTGAGGCTAGGTTAGGCACAGGCTCATTAAAACAGCTAAGGGTTGAAAATGACCAAGATGTGTTTCTGTGTCCAGTCTCACTAAACCTGCCCATTGTAGACTCTGGTCGTGGCTGACAGGAATAGTGTGTTTCTGCCACATCATACCAGCTTATTCACTTATTCATTATCTAAGCCATTTAACCTACTACTGGGTCATGGAGGGTGCTGGAGTCCATCCCAGTGGTCATAGCATGGAAACCCTAGACAGGTCACCAGTCCATCACAGGGCAGATACTAATCCACACTCACACCTAGGGGAAATTTAGTGCCTCTAATTTGCCTGACAGCATGACTGTGAGATGGAAATCCAGAGAACCTGAAGGAACCAGGGAGAAGATGGAAACAACACATAGAAACGCCACTATGCTGCTTAATATACCAATTTATCAATTATTATTGTCCTGTAACGTGACCTGTCATGTATTATTCCTTACTTATTAAATGCATTATATAATCATTAAGTCTGTTTTAACCATTTTGAGTCACAATCGTAGAAAAGCTTATTCCAGGGATTCAGAGTATCAGATGACCTTTTTTTTTTTTGCATAAATCCAGCATAACACCATTTAGCAACGGTGAAGGTTATACACACATTATCATGGAGCTGCGAAATCTGCAAGTGCTAAATGCTTGACGTGCCAAGTGACTACATGACAAATCTGGCAATGCAGGAATGAGCCAATGGTTTTAGACATGCTAAAAATAAATAAATAAATAAATGCATTAATACTGTCAACTTTGGAAAATATTGTTTCGTCTGTAATCCGGTCAAATATATTGTTGTAATTAGCAAAGCGTAAAAGTACCAAGTAACATTTCAAGTTTCACGGTGAGTTAAAAAAAAAAAAGTTGTTTTTGAAGTAGATTTATGCTCTGTAATGCAGTGACTACTTGAGACAGAGTGTTATTTGTGAGACTGAAAAAAGCAGTTTGTGGTTAGGTGTGAAAGCTGATAGTACTGAAGTTACTTTAAGGATTGTAGACAGTAGCTCAAGGTGAGTTTAGATCTCTTCAGTGGAGCTTAGGTGATATGTGCTCTTGGCAAAGACTTATTAAAATGTAAAGTCAGCTCTAACCTTTTCGTTTTTTCCCGTGACCTTTCTTGTTAAAATCCCCCCTTCTGATTTATGACAATGAATGATAGATGTTTCCTATTTTAATGGAAAGAAAGAGCAGTAAAATAGTGGACAACGGAAGTGTGACTCAAGCATGGGTGAAATGCTGTTAAGTAGAATGCGATCTGCTGAGGTGTCAGGAAGCACGTACTAAGCCTTTCTGGCATTACTAAGCCTTAAGGTTTTACGTTCAGATTTTGTCATTTTAATAGAATGGAATGGAGGGTCTAGAGGGCAGGCCAAGTCCACCACCCATTTTCTTCAATTTCCATTTCCTCTTCCAAGGAAGGGTAGGAAAGTTGTCTGACAAAGCGTTAAAGAATGTAATTAAAGGAATCACTTAAATGTTCAAGTCTTCACTCAAAGTACAGGAAGTGAAAAAAAGGGCCAATTTCAGGTTTTTTTTCCCTATATGTAGCATTATATAGCATTTTAACAATGTAATTTTTTGTAACGGTGCATACTGTATATATAACCCAATGTACATTAATTATCTTTATATACAGTACTGTGTACAAGTTTTAGACACCCTATATTGTATTTAGTACAAATTTAGTTATAGCTATTTTATGAATTCTGCATTTAATCAGTACAAAAACAACAACAACAATAATAATAATAATAATAATAATAATAATAATAATAATGATAATAATAATAATAATGTTACAGAAAAAAAGTTAGTAAAGAAAGCAACCGTATTAAATAAGTTGCTTTATAATAAGTAAAACTGATCATTTAATTCCCTAAAAAACTGGATTATCCTAACTTGGGATAACCTGGGATAACAAAAAAGCAAAAAAAACCTTTACTGCTCATTATGGGGTTTTTCTTTCAAATAGTAAACACCTCTTTACGTTTCTTTACCTGTACCTAAGACTTTTACACAGTACTGCACTACCACATACACACTTGCACACAGATGCACTTGGACATGGATAGTGTGATTATAAATACTCCCTTGCTATTTAGAAAAGTGCAAATGCATAGCCAAAAACTTCATTACAGATATAACAGGAAGTCTGATTTTTGTTGAATTTATCAACTGTTTACTGATGGACAGTGAAAGTGTTCAGTCCTCGTTTTCCCGCTGTCAGTCACAGTCCAAAGCAGAATTCATGTTTTCTAGATATGACCATCTTGGTGATTTTTAGACTGACCATGTGGATTCATCCTCAGAGGCGTCGAGTGATGAGACTCCAGACAGATGCAAATGACATTGATTGTTAAATATAAAAATCAAATCACTAGTTTTAAATGATTTGTATGGCCACTCTTTATCTTTTATAGAATTTGACTTAATTTTTAACTTTATGTGAAGTATTTAATTCTTTCTTTTTTTCTTTGTTTCTTCCTTCTTTATTTATTTATTGTGGCTTGAGGTTAAGGACCCTTGAGCAATGCACCTAACGCCCAACTGCTCCCTGGGCACTGTAGATAGGGTTGCTCATCACTTCCGGCAAGTTTGCTCAATGCCCTAGTATGTCTTCATTAGTATGTGTATATGTGTGTGTTTCACTGCACTGTGGTCAATAAGTGGTTCACTAACATTCGTTCTGTCTGGTAACTACATCCAGTCGTTCCTTGCCATCTCCATTTAGACTGTAAATGCTTACAGCTTTATCTCAGGGCTGACACTGGAGACTTCTCGCAGAAATGCATACACACTTTCTGTACATTCATGTAGCGAGCCTGCAATTAAGAATTGGGAATTTGATTGTCATACGGACACTGTGATACAATTTACAGTAAAACATTAGGATTTAACCTCCTAGGGGGTGCTACCACGTATAAGACTGGTGTAACTTCGGTGTATGTTCATTGGATGTTTCATTTTGACAGGGACTCTCACACAGAATGAAATGGTGTTCAGGCGTCTTCATCTTGGCACCGTGGCGTACGGAATGGATTCCATGGATGAGGTGCAAAGTCATGTGTTCAGCGCTTACACCCAGGTAACTGAAACATATTGTCAAGTACGCAAGTGAGTAGCATATATGTATAGTATTGCCTTGGTGCACACTGGCTAGTACAGATTGGTTAAGTCCACCCATGTTTGTGGGACATATTACATTTAAAAAAAATCTACATGTCAGTAAAAATGTTTTTGTTCAACATTGTAGTTACTTTCCCAGCTCAGAGTCTTAAGAGAGTTTCCTGCCCTTATAGAGAGTTAACTGTCGTAGTAAGTTCAAGTTGCCAAGCACGTCCATAAAGGCTGTATAGAGTATAGGAAAGCGACTCACATATGGTCAGTCCTTCAACATGTGTCTCGTAACCCCTTAAGGACATGCTTTGTCCATTTGACATCTGAAGTCATTAGAGCAGGAAACAGGATTTGCTTGTTCCCTGCCTCTTACTGGCTAATTTAATAACTCCGCCATTAACCCCTTAAATATACTGCCCAAAAATAGCCTGCGAAATGCTAAAGCTTATTGTTTCAACTTTCTGATACATCTGGGAGCTTTTATAACTTCTCTCTGAAGACTGAAGGAGGAGATTTGTCTGACACACAGTTTGATCATTTTTGTCAGTGGGGGCTTGTAAAGAAGGGTTGGCCTCAGCTGAATTAATGAAAAAGTATTTCGAATGTTTCATTCAATGATCAATAAATACAATTATAGAAAATATGTTTATATTTATAAATGAGGAAGTGTGCAATCTAAAGACAGTGTGTATAATCTTGTTGAATTGTTTGAAATGTTTCTTTTGTCTCTTACCAAACCAGGCCAATAGCTCAACACGCCTGCATTCCTCTACATAAATCATCATCATCATTATCATCATCATCATAATTATACTGTTTGCCTTTTGTTTTGTTCATCCCCCTTTCCTAGCCTCCACATGACCAGCCAGCCTCCAGAGCCCCAGTCACCACGAAGGTGAGGAAGACGATCAGTAGCCGAGTACACGAGGCGGTGAAGGCCATTGCCCTGGTGCACAACGTGACCCCCGTGTACGAGGGGAACGGCGTGACCGAGCAGGCCGAGGCTGAGCAGCACTACGAGGACACATGCAGGGTGTATCAAGCATCCAGCCCCGACGAGGTAACGGTCTTAACCAAATTACTGTCTGTCATTAAGAGTTTACTGAGATACAAAGGATAGGAATGCTGTAGCTGGTTTGCCATGATGGTAGAAATCATGTTGAAAAGGTTCATGAAACTATGTGGCATAGTTCACGGGTGCCGTCATCAGTATTGCTCAATGGGGAAAAAAGAGAATGAAATGGCATTCAGTTCAGTTTGAATTTATTTATTTATCTAATTAAAAATAGCCATGGAACAAAGCAGGTTTACTACACTGTGAACCCCAATGGACAGTCTGAAAATAGGCCTAAATATCATGAACTTTGCTTTGGATTGAGACTGATATAAACAGTCATCGCAGGTAAACTATTTTATACATAGCCAGCAATTATATATAACCACATTATCCACGTTCCCCAAATGACAGGGTTCTTCCTCTAGTCGTCTCAAGGAGTTTTTTTTCTTGCCACTGTCCTCTCGGGCTTCCTCATCAGGGATACAATTTATATAAACGTAAAATCCGGATTTCATATTTCTGTAAAGCTGATTATGGACAATGTCTGTTGTTAAAAGTGCCATATAAATAAAAATTGAATTGAGTTAAGATTTCAAATCATTCCTGAAGGGAGTTTAACCTTTATTCTGCCTTTGCTATTTTGTTTAAGAGATTTAAGAGAACATTTGCATAGTGTGAAAACTTCTTTACTTAACTCATGTGGGGTAACCATGGCAACGCACTGATAGACATAGCCTACTGGTTTTTCTAAGATGAAAAACTCTCCCTTAAGATGGAGTTGATCTTCGCTGATTTGCTTAACATATGTGGTCTTTTGTGGTTACTGGGATTAAGTCAAGGTCAGTAGGGAAGTGTGGTTTGGTGGTGACGCAGGCCTGGCCTACACACACACACACACACACACACACACAAAGACAGTTTGTGGTAGCAGACTATGACTAAACATAGCCTCATGTACGTCTACTTCTTGCTGCTGGGAAAGAAATCATGGACATCTGATGTAGACTAAGCTTTTAAATATCGATATTGTTTATGGTTTTATACTTCCCCCTGTGATTCAGCAAAAAGAGAGGATGTCACATTTCCTTTTTTTTATTTACTTCATATGGATTATGTACCTTTTCAGAGCTAACTGTATCAACCATGCTAGGCCATGCTAACCTCCTTAAAAATAACGTGACGTATGTGGTGGTCATATGAAAGCAGTAAGGTCAGGCCTCATTTGTTGACTATGGTTGCTGTGGTCTAGTGCTGGAGCCTGCTTACTTTCGGCCTCTCTGTAGTCCATCTGGATGCTGTGAGATATGTCATTAGCAGCTAGTTGCAAAGGGCATAAGAAATAAGGTTTTTGATCTCTCTCTAACCTCTGGTCTGGAAGTTATTGGGCAATAACTTCTGCCTCCCAGAAATACCCCACCCCCCACAACCTCCTTCAGCATTACACTAATGGATGTCATCTGGTTTGTCTTATCTTCATTCGTACACTGAAATGTGGCCGACCATTCAGAAACCTACATTAAAATCACTGTAGAGGACTTTTGACTGGATGTTTGAAGTGTCATGGTTCCGTCAGTGTGTCGCAGAGTGTTTTAGGAATATATATATATATATACATAGTTATTATTATTATTATTATTATTATATAGATATAGTTCTATTCCACCAATACAATTAAGCTTTTTCTCCCTAGGCCAAGTCTTACATAAATTTATATATTTATTCATTTATTTATAGGATACATTTAAAAAATAATTCCAATATAATTTCTATAAAAAAGTGAATAATTTTAGAACATTTTCTATTCTGACGAAATACAAAAAGACAAAATTCAGACTTAATTATACTAAAGTTCAGACTGAATGCAGCTTTTTTTTTTTTTTTTTAATGTTTTGTTTTCTAAGTTCCATATATTTTTTAACTTTATAAAACAGGTTTGTCTGTTTATTTATTTATTTTTTTATTTAAAAAAAAAAAAAAGGTTTACAATATAATATTTAGGGGTATATTTTTATTAAACTAAATTGATTTTTTTTTTTCATTTTAAAAATTAGTTTTTAAATTTAGTTATGGTTCCATGCATTTATTATTATTATTATTATTATTATTATTATTATTATTATTATTTTAGACTATTTAGACTAAAATCAAAGTCAGCTCAGCTTTATATAAACTAAATTTTGACTTTTTTCTTAGACTCTTACAACATCAAGATTATGTCACAAATTTGTTCATTTTATGGTATTACTGAAGCATTTCACATGCACCTATATCCATGCAACTGTAATGACACTTAAAGTGAAGGTTTTTCCTTAAGTATCTCTTTGTTTTGTTCTCTCTCACATGTGATAGGTGTCACTAGTACAGTGGACAGAAAGTGTTGGACTCACTCTGGTGGGAAGAGATCAGTCTTCTATGCAGCTGAGGACCCCTAGTGGTCAAATCCTCAATTTCACCATCCTGCAGATTTTCCCTTTCACTTATGAGAGCAAGCGCATGGGAATCATAGTGCGTGTAAGTATCACCTATAGCCTGTCATGCCACCACACTAAATTAATACAATCCGCAAAGCAAAGCCTGCTGAATTTTTTTCAACATAGTCACTGACCCCACAATCTGCCTGCCATGTTTCTTTTGGAAATGTCACTAAGAAGACATCCACGCAGTTATTTGTTTTGGCTAAGGGTGATCTGAGAAAGCAGTTCCCCTCCTCTGAACCTGATGACTAACTCGCTCCAGACGAGAATGGCTCACTATTGTTGCTGGCTTGGACCGAAGCCTAATGTTAGTGTACTTGAGGAAACTCAAAATTAATGGGGGTTTCCTTTTGATATCCGTTTAAACACCTCCAAGGACTCCGGAGAATGCACAAAGTAAAGTTGTGGAGTGAAAAACAAGACGCACACATGCGTATTATTTGTGAAGGATATCATCATCATCATCATCATTATCTTTGTAGTTTAAAAACTGAGCATTAAAAGGCAGTTGACTTTGCTATGGAAAAAACAGCTAAGCATATTTTATAATCAGAAAATAAATTATCTAATGTTGTTCTTGCTGATAGTGTGAAAGATTAAGGAAAAGATTTAGCCACTTCATTATTCAAAATTTAAGTGTATACGCTAAAGTGCCAGAAGAATACTCGGTAGGTCTCCCATGGGGCATGGACTCTACGAGCTTGCGGAAATAATCTGTAGGCAGTGAGCACCATACTTCCTGCAGAACGGTCCACAATGCTGCTGTATTCCAAGGTGTATGATTTCTGTGTTCCACAGTTCGTTGCATGGCGTCCCAGATGTGTTCGCCAATGCTAAGATCTGTTGAATTACTTTTGAAAACCTCCAAACTCTAGACATGTGTGGCGGGACACAAACAGGCGTAACTCATTAGAAAGGAGGCACACATAGCGCTCACCTGTCAGAGATGTTTGTAGATGTATAGGGGTCCTATGAAATACCACCAAACAAACCTCATACCTTCATGGAGCCACCGCCAGAATAATGTTTTGCATATGCATGTCTGTACCCGTTTTACTGGCACCTTAGTGTAGTATCATTCACCCACATAAAAAAAAAGAAAGAAAGCTGCTTTTAGAGTTATTGAGCCATTGAGACATTTTTTTACCCCTCATTCCAGGATGAGACTACTGGAGAGATCACATTTTATATGAAAGGAGCTGATGTTGTGATGTCCGGAATAGTCCAATACAACGACTGGCTGGAAGAAGAGGTATTTTCAACTTTTGGGTTTTTTTTGCTAATTTATAAGAAAGTTAAACAATGACATAGTGGTGCGATTAATCCTGAGACAAAGTGGCATGACTTGGACCACCCTGAAGTTGAGTATTTTATTTTAGCAGCACTTTATGAACTATATTTCTATTACGTCACCACAATTTTTTTTACTGATTGCAGTACATTGCGTTTGTATCTATTTATGGTTACTTATAATGTTGTACCAATATAGATCCTGTGATCATTTTTTATTATAACTTATATAAACAGTGGATCTATAACTACTTTCTTTAAAGCTATTAAGATGAAAAACTCTGCTTGTTATGTTAATGAGAAACAAAAAAAGCTGCACCAAATATTTTTCCTTTATAAATAACAGCACATTTTAACTTCATCACTATTCACCATATGAGGCCCTGTATGCATTGCCATAGTGTCTTACGAGTTATAGACTGTCAGAGACATTGACAATGCCGTAGAACTATAGTGTTGTTTTATTTTCATTGCCTGACAGTGTGGGAACATGGCCCGTGAGGGGCTGCGAGTCCTTGTGGTGGCTAAAAAATCTCTGACAGAGGAGCAGTATCAGGATTTTGAGGTGAGCTTTTAATTCAATTCAACTTAAAATGACTTGTATTGTCCTTTTAACAGTTGACATTATCAAAGAGCAGCTCTACAGGAATATATAAGTTCTGGATATTTATATATTTATTCCTAATGGTCAAGCTAGAGGTGTCCGTAGCAAGGAAAAACTCCTTTGAGTGGAAAAGGGGAAGACAAACTCATCTTGGTGGCACCGGATAGTGCGATTATAAATCAGTTCTTTTCTTATGTTGTAAAGTCATGTGAATAACAAAGTACATTCTATTTGAATTCGATGGTTGTAGATACAAGGACATGACATAAAAAATTGGTTAGGTTTTAAAATGAGTTAAATACAACCTTAGATGGACAATAACACATGACAAATTACACTGAGTCATTATTTATTTAACCAAAACCAGACCCAAATGCAGAAGCAGTGTGTGAAAACCTAAGTACACCCTTACTGCTACTATAGAAATTAAGAGGGTCAGTTGCATCCAGGTGCTGCTAATCAGCAAAACATCAGCAACATTTTGGAAAAGCAATTGTTGCTGCCTATCAATCAATCTTGAAAGGGTTAAAAGGCCATTTCCAAATCATCCATCATTCTACAGTGAGGAAGATTATTTACAAGTGGAAAACATTCAAGACAGTTGCTAGTTTTCCCACGAGTGGTAAAGTTTTCTATGCAGTGCTCAGTAGCCATGGCCTAGTGGTTAGGGAACTGGTCTTGTGACCGGAAGTTTGCGGGTTCGATCCCCAGGGCAAGACACGACTGAGGTGCCCTTGAGCAAGGCACCTAACTCCCCTAACTGCTCCCCGGGCGCCGTGGTTTGGGGCTGCCCCCCGCTCAGGGCAAGTGTGTTCACTGCCCCCTAGTGTTCACTGGTGTGTGTGTTTCACTGCACAATGGGTTAAATGCAGAGGTCACATTCTTTCTGTGTGCAAACACAGTAAGGCAAAATAGTTCACTTAAGAAAATAGTTCACTTAAAATTGCAAAAAAACAAAAAAAAAACAAGAGATGCATCTCAGACTCTCCAGGCCTCAGTTAGCATGTTGGGTTGATGTTTAGGTTCATGAAAGTACAGTTAGATAAAGACTGAACAAGTATGGCTCGTTTGGAAGGGTTGCCAGGTTAAAGCCCTTTCTTTCTAAAAAAGACCATGGCAGCATAGCTGAAGTTTGCAAAGTTGCATGTGAACAAACCACAAGACTTCTGGAACAATGTTCTCTAAGCAGATGAGACCAGAGAGGAGATGTTTGGCTATAATTCACAGCACCACATTTGGCAAAAACCAAACACAGCATATCAGCACAAACACCTCATACCAACTGTCAAGCACAGTGGTGGAGAGGGTGATGATTTGGGTTTGTTTTGCAGCCACAGGATCTGGGCATCTTGCAGTCATTAAGTCGACCATGAACTCCCCTGTATACCAAAACATTCTATCCATCTATCCAACAGTTAAGAGCTTGACCAACAATAACAAGACAACGATCCCAGGCACACCAGCGAATTTAGAACAGAACGGCTAAAAAAGAGAAGAATCAAGGTGTTGCAACAACCCAGTTAAAGTCCAGACCTCAACCTAATTAAAATGATGGGCGCTTATGAGAGCTGTGTATAATGAATGCCCACAAACCTCAATGAACTGAAGCAATAACATTAAGAAGAGCGGGCCAAAATTCCTCCAGAACAATGTGAGAGACTGATGAAGTCATACAGAAAACGCTATGCTGTGTGCGCTTAGTGTTTACTTAATAAATAAATGACACAGTGTAATCTGTTGTATTTACCCATCAGCTAAGGACCAGGTGATTTTGTATTATATCCTCATACTTAATAAAACCTTAAATTTTAAGTGGGTATGCTTTCCAAGGAAGAATGTCCACCGCTGTCATTTATGCTTTTTATGTGGTACTATCCACAGTCGTCTGCCAAATACTATAAATGTAATCTCATGGTGATCTTTAGGTGATCTATGTCAGGCTATTTCTCAGGTGATGAGAAGTCCACACATAAGCAGGGCATCGGGATTGCCGGAGCAGCATGTATAGCTTGACAGAGAGAGAGAGAGAAACAGTGAATAGAGGGGAAGAAGGTAGAAGAACGGATTTACTGAGTCATCTTTAAAATTCCACATGTTGACACAAATAACAGATTGGGACTATGAACCTATTAGCTATTAAACGAATGGTTACTGGATGAGTAAAATAGCCCAGAGTACCCAGGACAGTATACCCATAGGCCTACACTGTCTGTTGCTATAAATACAGACCCAAAGCACAGCACTGCAGTATTAAAAAAAACAAAGAGCTTGCTCAGACTGTTGAAGCTCGATACGGTTGACTGACAGTGATTTGACTCTCAAATAACGCACACCTAAGCTGACCTTAATGTTTTTTTCCAGAATAATCCATACCGAGACATTTGGTAAAGACATCAGGAAGACATACAGGTTGTGATAAACGAGCAACTCACTGGAGCAGGAGTTATGGCTGCAATAAGACAGCCACCTATGGAAAAGAGTGTTGATATCCGAGCTCTGAACCTGTTGCTCTAATTTTCTGTCTTTGTTTTTTTTTTCCTTTTTTAGAATTTTAATCCTAGCCAAAATTTCCAGGTGCAGATTTAACCTTAGATATCTGTGCAAGTTGCTGAGAAACCATACAACGTCAATAACAGTTTCAAAACAAGAGACGCAGCAACAAATTTTCCATAGGGATCGCCCCAAAATGTCACAGTATTGGTTGCCCAGCCTATACACATGTACACACACACACACACACACAGACGAAGAGAGAGCGAGAGACAGAGAGAGAGAGTGAGAGAGACACCCACCCACACACACAAGACTTTCTAACCCCCTTTCTAACTGCTAGAGTGTATAATTGTGTATGAGCTGGTGGGCGGCGATGACTCAGAGTGTGTGTGACTCACCAAGTGAGAGTGTGTTCCTGTGTGACTCACGCACACATTGTGTTGCCTTTATCTCATTCACTGGTTAAGGGCTACGCCCTCCATGCTGCAATTTGGCATTTTGGCAGCCGCGTATTGCGGCACTGGACATGATTTATAGGACCGTACGTGGGCTGAGTTTAAGTTAAGTTAGTAGCCAACTTCAAAACAAACACCCTGATCGTTTCATATTGTGCAATTTCTTATTTGTGGATGTGGATACTTGTAGATTTCTCACACTCAACCAGCATCAAATCCCTAGCTTTATGTAACGTTGTATGGTAACGTTTCAGGGGCAGATGTGTGTATCGCTGTACACTGAAGTACCAGTGATTGTGGGGCATGAACGGATTCTGTAGGCAAAAACACCAGACTTCCTGCAGAACGGTCCACAATTCTGATGCATATTGAGTTGTGAGATTTTTTGTTCCACAGCACGTTGCATGGCATCCCAGATGTGTTCGATAACGTTAATATATCGTGACTGAAGTGGCAAAACCTTAAACTCGGATGAATGTTCCTCTAACCATAATTTGGCCTCTCTAGATGTCTGTGGTCATCAAAATAAATGCAAGAAATGAATGGGTGGGACTCATCAGGAAGGATGAACACACAAGGTTCACCTGCCAGAGACATTTGTAGATGTACCAGGGGTCCCGTGGAATGGCAGCTAAAAAAACCCCAAAACAAAACATATCATTATGAAGCCATCACCAAATCATCTGTCCCAGTTTTTTGTTTTGTTTTTTGTTTGTACCAGTTTTTCTGTCACTCCAGTGTATAATTGACGTTGAATATGTGTTGTATTCCTTCTTGGAATATCATTGTGAAGAGCTGCCTGTATATAAGTGTAATATTTTGAATCTTTGGTTGTAAACCAGTGTCAATGGAAAAAGTATTTGCTTAATGTGGTTGGTTGTGTACAGTGGTAACATCACTGGGCTCCCATGTGAGAGACGTGGGTTCGATTCCCGATCTGGGCAGCCAGTCTGTGCTACACCAATAAGGGTCCTTGGGCAA
>JAOVVF010000018.1:19944571-19954703 GCA_028565595.1 Duopalatinus emarginatus
AAGTACTTTTAGCATAACATGTGTTCACCATTTTAATTGTAACATTTCACTTTAAAGCCTTATTCATTTACATAGAAAAAAAATGTGATTAATCGCGATTAACTATATGAAATACATATATTATTATTATTATTATTATTATTATTAGTAGTAGTAGTAGTAGTAGTAGTAGTATTATTATTATTATTCTAAAGTATTCCGTAGACAGACATCGTTCACAATTCTGTTGTATTTCAAGGTGTAGGATTTCTGTGTTCCATAGTGTGTTGTGGACGCATGATGATGCTTTCAATAAAGTTGAAATCTGGTGACTTAGGTGGGAACCTCAAACTCAGATGAGTGTTCCTCTACTCATAATTTGGCATCTTTAGATGTGTGTGGCAGCACGTTGCCCTGTTTGAAGAGCCCAAACCCATCAGAATGCAGGGCATGAACAGGTGTAGCACACATAGCATTCACCTGTCAGAGATGTTTGTAGGCGTACCACAGGTCTTACAGAATGCTGACTAACCAAACCTTATACTATAATAGAGTCGCCATCAGATATTACGAGTCATCTGTATCAGTTTCTTCTGCCTCTTCTGTGCACTGTTTATATATAATGCAAACAATCGAACTAAATTAATTCTCCCCTTCTCATCCTCTCCTTACAGATGTCTATTTCATCGCCACCCTGTCGTTCGTTTGGAAGGTGACCGTCATCACGCTGATCAGCTGCTTGCCCCTGTACATCCTGAAATACCTGCGCAGACGCTTCTCTCCTCCCAGCTACTCCAAGCTGACCTCCTAGAGCTCATCAGCTAGAACTATGAACAGAAATACCTGTTACTGGGGTGTGCTTATTTGTGTCGTCTTTTTTTGTTGTTGTTGTCGTTGTTGTCGTTGTTGTGGATGACTCAAGCGATTTGCACAGGCTTTATTTCACTAATCGCATCGTTCGCGTTGGATGCGTCTCCACATTAATGCATGATCCTATAAAGAATCTTCTCATTTGTGCCATTTCCAGTCACACCACAGCTATGAAGCCGAGCTGGGCTCCTAGAGGATCATCAAAGCTGAATCACAACGGTACTTTCATGCTTGATTGCTCGAGTGAGTCACTGGTGATGGCTAAGCATGCGGGTTACTGTAGCTATGGGGTGCACAGGAGAATTTGAAAATAATAGTTCATTTATTTTGCAAACATGGTAGGGAAAAAGGGAAAAAGTGACGGAATTCTTGTCAGTGCAGAACCTTTAATGAAAAGTGATTTGTTTTGTTTGAACTGAGATTTAACTTGATTATTTAAAAGGTATTGCTGTGAAAAGTATTCTTCATACTGAATATAAGTCTAAAGTGGTTCTATATATGAGTAATCCAGAATGAATGTGTGTGTGTTTGTGTAAGTGTGTTGATGCAGATCTTGAATTCATCCCCGTCACAAAGCCCCCTCTTGGTTTTTTTTTTTTTTTTTTTTTTTTTTTTTTTTTGCATGTCGTGTTGTCTCAGACAGTGGTGTTGGTTTGGGCGTGAGGTTACTCAATACCAGTGTTTTGTGTCTAAAGACCATGGTGAGTGTAACACCACAAACAAAATGCTATTTTTAGCATACAGCTCCCTTTTTCAGCCTCTTTAGCCATGTCCACTCTTGTGGTGACCTCTGGTTTTCCCTCTCTCCGTGCATGAATGAGTAGATTTCAAGCAGAACACTAACCACTAACTTTTCCCCTGACGGACACTTCTACTACTCCCCGTCTACGTCTTTACAGAACACATCACACTTACTCATAGGGCCAAATTACTTTGAGCGTCTACGTTTCACGTGGCTCTGTGATTTCAGGTTTGTAAATAAGCTATACGATCTAAAATGTGTGCACTTAACCTTGACTAACTGTGTTTCAGTGTGTTCAAATGTCATTCTTTGTACAGTTACAGTAGTGACAGTCTGCCATTTGTGCCACTTTGACCATGTGCCATATTGACCTCTTGCAGTCTTGCAGTCAGGGGTGCCAACATTTACGATTTTACGATTATTTGTCTTCTTGTACAGAGACTCACGAGCACTACACTTTTCTGTTGTTTTAGCTAAAGCAGTGATCCAATCAGAAGTTGAATTCTCTAGACAGAAAAACAACAAGCACTGAAGGGGAAAGGACGAGAGATTAGCTTGCTTACGGTGGCAGCCAATTCCGTTTTATGCTAATTTCCAGCTGAAATTCGTAACTCTGACCTCGATCTAGGAAAAAAAAAACAAAGGAAATGGAATTCCAAGTCGGAAAAGGTCTGAGCAACCCAACTCAACATGGTTGCTCACAGAGTCAACAGTAAACAAAGTCGCGCTATTTTCTTTTTTAAATGTGCCGTATATGCTAGCATTCCTCTTTTTACTCAACCTACAGACATATTAGCTTGTTAAATCTTTAACGCAGACTCTATAGTTTGCTGTAGATTTTAGCTAATAAACATTGAATGTTTTTTTACCTTGTGAAAGACAATTCCAAGCTCCATTTCACACCTCTCAGAGTAAAATGTTCTAAGTAGTGGTATTGTAGGTGAAGTGAAAGTGAAGTGGTTGACCTACTGTGCTTGCACACAGAGGAATTTGACCTTCTTGTTTGACCCAACCATGCAGTGTATGCACAAACTAGGGGGTAGTGAACTCACTTGCCCGGAGTGGTGGGGCTGCCCTATCTACAATGCCCAGGGAGCAGTTGGGGGTTAGGTGCCTTGCTCAAGGGGATCTCAGTCACGTCTTTCTGGTATGGGGATCAAACCGGCAACCTTCTGGTCACAGGGGCGGTTCCCTAAATTTGAGCCACAGTTGACACACAGGTTTTATTAGTGCGTACTAGATTAACAAGTGTATTCATGTTAACAAGCCTTGTCAAGTTTTGGGGGAAAAAATAGACGATGCCATTTTGTCTGTAAAATTTTTGAGTTAGCAATGTTGGCACCTTTGCATGCAAAATATTCTCCTTGTTTTATATGCAGTTCAGTTTGTCCTCTTGGATACAGTGCATTTACATTCATGAAGGGAATATTAAAATTTAAGGGAAATGTAAGCACTGTTCCTCATGTGTATTGCGGTAAATACTCAGACAAGCATCATACTTCACTAGGTATTGACAGAAGTGCAAATTGTCAAAAATATTTATTTTTCTTTACAAATTTTGTGCCACTGATGACTGCAGTTGGAGCTAGAGTAGATACATTGCCATGTATTGTATGTGCTTTCTGTTGCTATTATTTTTATTTGTTTTTGTAAATGGCAGGACTATTTTTTATTAGTCAATGAATTGTGAATTGTATTGTAAATAACAAATAAGGATTTTATTTATTAACATTTCTAATTTGCGTTGGAGTTTGCACACTGATAACTGCAAAACAAAAGGGACAAAAATAACCATGTCGCGGTAGTGTTGAAATAAAGATGACTTTTCTTATCACGGATTGAGTCTGAGGTGTGATTTCAGTTCTGTAAATTTTAGGAATTATGTTAATAGTGATTAAATATGCACTGAAGTAACAGAATACACATGGAAGGTCCCTCACAGGGCATGGACTCCACAAGCTTGTGGAAATATTTTATAGGGAATAAACACCAGTTGTATTCCGAGATGTAGGATTTCTTTGTTCCACAGCACATTGCATGGCATCCTAGATGTGTTAGATAACGTTGACATCTGGGGACTTCTGGTGACATCTGGTGTATATGGCAAAACCCCAAACTCAGCTGAGTGTTCCTCTAACCATAATTTGGTGTTTCTAGATGTATGTGGTGGTACATTGTTCTGTTGGAAAAGGCCAACCCCATCAGAATGAATGCAGGACATGAACGGGAGGCACACAGCGTTCACCTGTCAGAGGCGTTCACCTGTCGGGGATCTCATGGAGCACCATATAAAAAAATCCCATATCATTATGGTGCCACCACCAGCGAGTGTATTTTACATAGGATTAACTGTATCAGTTTTTCTGGCACTTCAGTGTATTCAGTAATGAATATTTGATTTTCGCTCTTTGTCTGTCTTTTTCACTCACTCGCTGGGTGTATGTGCAAGGCAGAGAATGAGAGATCGCCAGGAGAGGGAGTCTCAGAAGCAATTTATAGACGCGTGATCAGTGGCTCGATTATGTAACGTAAATCGTAAAATAAGGAATAAATAGGACTCCTGCGAAATCTGTGCGCAATTCACATTAGCGCGTCTGCAAATAGTTTATTTATTACTTTGCCTAACACACACTAATAATGGAAATGTTTCTTTGGCCTGCTGGCATCAAGCTAAATTTTAATCAAAACCATAACGTCTGACTCTGAATTAACAGCTAGGCCCCGTAATTGCTTCAATCCTCTTACGACGTGGAAAAATACTGAGTGCAGTATCGCAGCAATGGCTGGCCCCACAAAAATGCACATGAAGTATGTTAGCCATTACAGTGTTGGTTTTAGCTGGATAGATTAATTTATAGATTTTCTTATGTTTATGTTTCTTACATTTACTTTTTTTTAAACCGTGTATTAATTCTTGGCAATATCTATTCCTATTGTATGCTGTATTCAGCTCAGTTTATCAATGAAAACATTTAATTCTCTAAAATAAACTCTTGCAACATTATGTGAAGAAATTATTTGAAACGGCACCATTTTACTTTAGTGCCTTTTAGTCTTGTTACTTTCTTCAATGATGCTCTACCAAGAATTACAGAGACCATAAAGTCATTCAAGTTCAGATATTATTTGATTAGCAACTGAATTATTTTTAGCTTTAATTCACTATATCATAATTCGAGTGTGTTAAAACTTTAACCAATGAACTTCCAGGGACGAATCAACTAAAATTGAATAAACTGGTCTGAAAAATTCAACTAAACATCAAAACAGTGAAAGGAAAGGAGTGTCTAAAAAACCAGACCAGAAAAACTGGTACACCAGTCTAATATGTGATAGGTCCCCCACTAGGCATGGACTCTTGTGGAAATATTCTGTAGGCAATAATCCTGCAGAATACACAATTCTGTTGTATTCTGAGGTGTAGGCTTTCTGTGTTCCAAGGTGCACTGCATGGTGTCCCAGATATGTTCGGTAACAACTCAGATGAGTGTTCCTCTAACCATAATTTGGCGTCTCTAGATGTGTTTGTTGGCGCATTGTCCTGTTTGAAGAGGCCCAACCCGAATGAATGCGAGACATGAACTGGTGCAACTCATCAGAAGGGAGCCACACGTAGCGTTTGTCTATCAGAGACGCTTGTTGACGTACCTGGGTTCCCATAGAATGCCAGCCAACTAACCTTACACTGTTATGGAGCCACCACCAATCTGTACCAGTTTTTGTTTTGTTTTTTGTTTTTTTCCAGTTTGTACCAGTTTTTTGACACTTCAGTATAAATGGATCTGCCACCTACCACTATGCATGAGCCTGACCTGAAGGTGAGCACCAGGTAAAGGGATGAGTATTAAATCCTAACTGTAAAACATGGGCATCACATTATGAGAAGGTTTAGCAAGAAAGTTTAAATATATGTCCAAAATAGTCACAATATGGCTTGAAGACAACAAAATGAAAGTGGCCATCAAAAAGCCTTGACCTAAATCCAACAGAGAATTAGTGGCATGTCTGAGCAAGGAGGGCAACAAACCTGATTGGGTTACACCAGTTCTGTCTTTGCAAGAATTTCACAAGGTACTGTGAGAAGCATATGAAAGGTTACACCATATCCCAATTTTGAACAAATACAGTCCTAACTGCATTACTGTTTTTATTCAAGGATTACGAGGTCAGCTATTGAAACCACATTTTCAAGCCCCCAGCTGGCTAGAGTTGTACCAACACTTGGTTTGCAAAATTCATCCTGTTTCTCTTGAACAACTGTAAACATTGTCATGACATGTAAAGATTCCAACTTTAAGCACTACTGCAAACTAAGGAGTGTGAAAGAACCGGTGGAATCCCCATCACCGCCTACACGGACATGCAGCTGTCATCTTTTGTCTATGGCACAATAAAATACTACAATATCTCCCCAGACGGATTTGGACTTGTCTTGTTGTGTTGCACTTACTATCACATTCTTCTCCTCCTGTCCTGACAAAAAAACAGAGGATTTGCTTGATGACAGCCCGCTCAAAAGAGATATTTGCTGAGCGTGCACACGCCCTACCCAAGCTCTATTTATAGACTGGCGGAGCTGGAACTCTTTGATTTTCCTTTACGCCTACTCCTGCTGAGGAAAGCCCTCTCAAGGAGGTAGTTTACCCTGTTAGCTTGTAAGGTGGAACAACAACATCTGGTTGTGGGGATGCCTTTTGTTTCATTGACACATTACACAACCTCATGGGAATTGTTAACTGGGACAAAGTAATACAATTAACATTCTGATTATTATATCATTCACACGTATGTATTTGGATTCTGACTGGTCAGGACGTGTTGATTAATTTCCTATAACAGTAGTAGCTCTTGTAGTTGAATTGCCAATCAAAGTTCCTATTTCATTTTCATTTTTGTGTGTGCATGTGTAATTATGAATATATTGAATATGTGATGTTTATTTGCTATTTCTGGAAGGAGTCTCCAGTATTACTGCTTTATAACAGTCTGAAGTGAAGCTGTGAGGTAAAATGTTCTGATAATGGACCAACATTTTATAGCTGCTGTAGCATAAGAGATACAATTATATGTGCGTCTAATTAGTTTTTAATGATGTTGTATTCTTTAATAATTAAAAATTGTTATTGGAACCTTTTTAACATTTTATTTATTATATAACATGACGATGCATAACAATGATACAGAAACAGTCAAATTGCTTTTTTTAGGCTATATAAGGATCTGATATGTTGAGAGGCCGATGCTGTAGTTGAGTAAACTAGTACAGACTGGTGATGGCTGCTTAATGGTATTGGGTTTGTTTAGCTGGCATTCCATGGGACTCCTGGTACATCTTCAAGCATCTCTGACCGGTAAATACTATATGTTCCTCCTTTCTGAATTAATAGATTTAATCCATTCGTGTCCTGCATTCATTCTGATTCTGGTTTGGCCTCTTCCAACAGGACAATGCACCACCACACACATCTAGAGCTGCCTAACTATGGTTAGAGGAACACACATCTGAGTTGGGGTTTTTGCCATTCCAACCTTAATGCTATTGAACACATCTGGGATGCCATAAACACACAGTGGAACACAGAAATCCTGCACCTCAGAATACAACAGAACTGTGGACCATTCTTCAGGACGTTTGGTATTTATTGCCTACAGAATATTTCTGCAAGATCGAGGAGTCATATATGGGGACCTACCAAATATTAGATTGGTGTACCAATTTTCCAGTGTATATTTGTTTATATGTGAGGACATAAAGGATTTGATTTGATTGACTGCTTTATAATTAATGTTTATTATAGATCTAGAACTTTAACTATAGTCCTTATAGCTCTAACTGTTCACCACTATATTACAGTTGTGCTAAAATGCTAGATTAATCTGTGTCAGATTACATGTATGTGTCTTTGGAAGGAATAAAAAGTCAATGAAATAAATAAATGCAGTCATAAAGTAAGACAGAACTGGCATCCTATTTAGGGTGTGTTTCAGGGATGGACTCCAGTTCCACCATGACCCTGATCAGGATAAAGCGATTACTAAACCTGAATGAACAAATGGATATAATAAAACCATTTAAGTTATGCTGTGCAATTAGCAACAATGGTTTGGATTATATTGGTGTAAAGGCATGTTTAATAGCAACACCTATACATCTATACAGCCAGTCATGTGACAGACATCATTCAGGACAACATCTTTTACTGTTCTCATCAAACATCAGGCTAGGGTAAAGCGCCTGATGGCCTCAGTGCCTTTGACCATGGCATGGTTGTAAGCGCCAGACAAAACTGCTGATCTTCTGGAATTTTTACATACACAATAGTGTCTAGAGTTTACACAGAAGAGTGCAAAAAATATTGTCCAGTGAGCAGCTATTCTTTAGGTGGAAATGGCTTGTTGATGAGAAAGGTCAAAGGAGAATGGCCAGGCTGGTTTGAGCTGACAGGAAGGCTACGGTAACTCAGATAATCGAAATAATTACTCTTTGCAACTGTGTTGAGCAGGACAGCATATCAGTACATACAGTATGCTGAGCCTTGAGGTGGATGAGCTAGAAAGCTGTATTGGATTCTACTTCTGCCAGTCGAGAACAGGAACTGAAGGAGGTGTTCAGACTTACAAATTGTCTGGCACCAACAACCATTGTGCTGCTGCCACATGATTGGCTGATTGGACAATTAAATGAATAAACAATGTACATAGGTTCTTATTAATCTGTCAAGTGTGTAGAAATTTATTGTCATTTTTTTTTAATCCCTCAACACGCATCAACACATTCAGGTTTTGGTGGTTTTTCACATATGTAGCTTTTTTCCTCCTATCAACCCTATTTCAAGGGTGTGGCAGAAAAAATCGTTTAGGAGTGACACTGACTGCTGTTTGCCACTCCATCTCACGCTTTCAGACTTTAACCACTCCTCGTAAAAACAGCCTTGGAGGATAAATCCAGAAACGGACACTTTTTGTGCATTAATCCCTGTGTGGGTGATCGGGGCAGACTTGTCTTTTCCCATTCGCATTGGAAACAGGTCAAGATCTTGAATAGATTCCTTTTGTGTGAGGGGATATTGGATTTTATTTCAGCAGCTTTAAAGATTGTTCCTACTGGTGTGGAAAAAAACCAACAATTTCATTTTTTCCCAGTGAAGCCATGCATTAAATTTCTTCACACAACCATTTGCGGATCAGCATTACCAAGCTTGGACAGCAGTGTTATTTCTTCCTATGGGTATAATTGACAGAACTGAAGACTGAAGTCACTTTTTTTGTCTCGTTTGAGTTTGAGTTTACACCGCTTGGGGATTTTTAGTAAGACCAACTTATTACTGACTGTTCTGTACTTATGTTGACAACATGGATAGTGTCTTAATTTATATGAACGATTTCAGATCATAAGACTAATGTTAATTAATAAAGTTTCATACTGCTTGCAATTGCATTGCCACCACTTAGGTTGAGTTTCCTAAGTTTGATCCTGAGCTTGGATAACTGCACTGTGAGTTTCACATGGCCATGACCCTGATCACACCTGGTATTAACATCTGTCTCGAGTGATCTGATCACACATAGACAGCCAAAACACATTGCCTTCTACACCTGGCATTTTGAATGCGTCTCCAGTGACGACTTCGGATCGGATTACGTACATCATTTCGAAAGGAAGAAGATGTCACGCACATCGCTGCATTTGTTTATTGCACAAATGGCCTCCTCATGTAGTTGTACAGGGTGTCTTAAACATGGTCTACTAATACAAACTGGAACAGGACATAAGATAATGAAAGAAGCTGTGAACAGCAGTTACTTGTTTCACTGCTATTAAAGCATCTCCTGTATCAATTAAGCTACTCGTGGATACCTCTACCATCCAAACAGTCTGTCAATGATTCAGTATTTTCTGTTTAGGGCAATGATGCAGTCAATTAGGCAGTCCTTCCTTCGATTAGACGAACACACTGAGATGCCTTTGCGTTCACAGTATAAATTTTCATATGCATCCCAGACCATCTCTGTGGTTTAAGGGATCGAATCACAGTGTGACTCATCCAGAGACACACTGGATTTCATTTACATGGACATAAATGGAAATGTCTATAATATGGAAATGGACATGGAAAAAAAAATGACAAATAATAATGTCTTACCTGGAAGGGGCAGGATGTTTGTCAATAATAACACAGCTTCCTCATTCACAGTTTACAATAAGTAAAGGAGAACTACTTTTAATATGATGATTATTTTCCTATAACAGCATGGCCCAAATTGGTTTATTCTTTTTATACCATAGCAATTCCACAACATTAAATTACAAATCAAAACTATGTTGGGAAATTGCTGCGGCATAAAAAAAAAAAAAGTTTGAAACGTGTTAGATACAATATCGAACCCAGGCTGTGAGGCAACATACTTCAACTTACTGTGGTACTGAGCTGCATGTGACAAGGGCAGGATTCGGACCCACACATACATTTACAGCATTTGGCAGACACTCTTATCCAGAGCGACTTACAAGGTTATTGGTATTACAGGTAGGCCAACATA
>JAOVVF010000018.1:19955808-19982365 GCA_028565595.1 Duopalatinus emarginatus
TTGGTGTAGCACAGACTGGCTGCCCAGATCGGGAATCAAACCCAGGTCTTTCACATGGGAACCCAATGATGTTACCACTGTACCACACCAACCATACAGAGCACAACTGATTATTAATCTTTTTTATTTCCGAAGGAAAACTGTAGCGATTACAGCAACATGAACAAAGAACTCAATACATCATGAGGATATATTGCAAACCATAGGCAGGAAAAGGCAAATAAATAGATAGATGAATAGAAAAAAACACCATTTATGGTCTGTACAACTATATACAAATATACAGCACATAAATAAGTACATCGCTGTAGATGGGTAGATGGAAAAAAAAAAACGCTTACCTGTTTTAATCTGCTTATGTGAAATTTCCACCATGCAAATCTGTATTTAAGACATTGCCATAGAAACGATAAATTATTAGAATATTATTTGAATGAATTATCTACACTGCATCTTACATTTCAGCTAAAACTATGGTTATAAAAAATTATCGACCAATCAGAATCAATTGTTTAGCACTGTGGTACAAGAAAAAAATTCCAGAATTTCAGAATTCCAAAATTGAAGAAAGTAAAGCTGGATGTAAAGGCAGATATGGTATGTATATTATTTGTTATATCCACTGTATATTTTAATAAGTTCACATACATACCATATCTGCCTTTACATCCAGCTTTACTTTCTTTCTGGAATTTTAATGCATGATTGCTAAATCCAGATGTGCCATTCTGATAGATTCCTATCCAACAAGACTAAATGCTGTCATGAAATCAAAAGGTGCTTCAATACAGTATTAGTTTAAAGGTGTGCATATGTATGCAACCACATTACTGCGAGTTTTATTTTCTGTTTTTCTCCCTAAAAGTTTTGAGTTTGTTTTTCAACTATATTGTTCAGATTATGGGTCATGTTAAAGGTGGAAAAAGTTTTGAAATTATTGATCTTGATCTATTTTTACATCACAAAATCCTGCCAGTTAAACAGGGGTTTGTAGATGTTTTATATCCTTTTTATACAGTAAATATGTTACGTAAATAAATATTAGATTCGATTTAATATTGGAGGGTGGTAACTGTTAAATGTATGTTCGTTTTCTATACACAGAAGTCAGTGTGGAAGCATGCAGAACATATCGCTCTATTCATCTAAGAGAAACTCAGTGTCACATATCATAGAGTTTTCCAGCATAAACTTTTTTTTTTTAACACAGCAGAGCCAAGGAGGCCCAGTCTCTGCCCTAAGCTCTGTGTCATTTATCTTGGCTTGTGATGATATCCCAACATTCAGCAGCTTCCTCCACAGGGCAATGAGAGAAGCTGTTAATGTGCCTCATTACATTTTCTTGAAACATTTATTGTGGAAGCTTACCAGGACACATTTATTTCACTTCTCTGAATTTTAATGACTTGTGAAGACTATCATTAAATGTGCTTCAAAGTCAGGGTAACAAATGAGAAGGTAAATCGAAACTCCTACACTGTCTAGAAGTCATTAACAGGTACAATTAAAGTTTCAGTATGAAGCAGTTTGGTATAACTACCTGCTGCTTTGTTGGTATAATTTTAAATTACTACTGTCAGTGCATGGTTTTTGATCTGCTGGTAACTTGCCAAGTCCAATAAACAGACATGGGATTGAGAAGCAGTAACATATTTATGATCTTAATGAAATAGAGGAAAAAAGGCACATTTTTGAAAATTGTTGTATGACAAGACGACAGTGTCTACTGAACCGAAATCAAAACTTTTGTCATAACTGTGCAACACTAACATGAAGATTTAGACCATTGGAGCTAATCTGAAATTGTCCATCAATCAGTCAGTCATTTTCTTTTCTGCTTAGCCTTTCAGGGTCATAGTTTGTCCGAAGCCCACCTGGAATCACTGGGCACAAGGCAGGTACACCCCTAGACAGGGTGCCAAACCAGTGTACCGCATACACACACCCCATTCACTTATGCACTCTAACCTTGGGGCAATTTAGCACATCCAATTTAGCTACCATGTGTGTTTCTTGGGAGGTGGGAGAAAACCTGAGCCCACAGACACAGAGAGAACACACCAAACTCCTCACAGTCAGAAACCATAGTGAGGCTTGAACCCAAAACCCCTGGAGCTGTATAGCACACACACTACCTATGGCGCCACCGCTCTGCCCATCTGAAATTGTGAATAACTTGAAAAAAAAAAAAAAAAAAAATCATGAAGCTCAGTAAAACCCAGTGGACATATTTATTATCTTCTTTGAATGTTTCCACACACTACAGATTTTCTTTTCATGTAATTGCCATGTAGTAGTACTTGCTCCATAAATGTGTATGAATTATGGCTAATTATTAAGCCATTTGCTTTATTTCATTATTTTAAAATATGACTCATTCTTAAAAAAATTAAAAAATTATTGTACTGAATTGTTTGGACTAAACTCGTCCATGTATCACATAACATTTGAAATCCTCTGAAAAATGTATGACATGACATCATAGAAAAGTCAAACAGAGCATAAGTATAAATAATGACAATACCTTAATTATTGGTTCCTATTATATAACAGTCTTGCATAACAGTATTGCAGTGTATAATCATTAGTGGTTTTACAGTACTCTATATGCTGTGCTAAACAAGCATGTTTAAGGACAAATGGGTGTTTTTTAGTTTAGTTCCAAACCTATGAGTAAGCTGAGTTGTAGTGTTTGTATTATGTGTCATGTAGTGTATGAATAAGGTTACACTGAATAAGGGAGAGCCAAAAACCAGACAAATTATTAGTAATAGTAAATATATTATGGTTTAATATCAGTACAGTTATTTGGCATTGGAGTAAGTGCAATACATGGCAATGAAACCTCTGTGGCCTACTTATAATTCAGGTTAGACTTTCCAAATATATTCAACTTAATATCACAGAGTGTGAATTGAATGTGGTCAATCCGTGCAGAGAAACACACCAGAGGGTTATGATCACATGTGCCCAGAGTAGTGGGCAACCTCATTCATGGTGCCCAGGGAGCAGTTGGGGGTTAGGTACCCTGCTCGAGAGCACTTCGGTCACGTCTTGTTGGTGCAGGAATAAAACCCGGGGATTGATCACAAGGCCACCCCCACTGTTATTCATAGCAACAGTCTTCTAGCAGCTAGCAACCAGCATTATGGATAACCACACATACACCCTTCACACACACTTTACCACCCTGCCATCTGGAAAATGGTATAGAAGCATCCAGGTCCTCACATCAAAACTGTTGACACTGTTCAAACTGGATAACAGCAGTATACCTGCTGCTATAACGTGTACCCACCACACACATCCTCTTCGTATTTATTGTAAATTGTCTTCCCTCAATGTTTCATTGCACATGCTACCACACATGCACTTTATGTTTTGCATAGTGTGTCGTATAGCACATGCTGTTGCACACATGCATTTTATGTTGTATTGTGAAATGTGTATCGTGTAGATTTGTTGTTCTACGTTGCACCTTGGCCTTGAAGGAATGATGATTCTTTTCATTGTGTACTGTACAGCACTGTATATGGTTAAAATGACAATAATATCCATATATCAATGGATCAATGGTTTATCAATATATTGATTAAGTCCATAGAATAGAGTCCATAGTACAGAACACAGAACGCTATCTGACTAATCAACAAAACCATGTCCTAAAAAAGGTACATAAATAAAGCCATGGTTTCTGTAAGAAACGATATATCGAAAACCTTGATATTTGGTGACCGTATCGTTCCAACCTTAGCATGGGCATCATTCCCCTCCACCCAAGCCACCCCAGACACCCCCTTCACCCTTTTTTTCCATCTATGGCTTTGCCCCCATCCCCTGCATCTCTAAAATTTTCCATTAGGAAACAGTGTCCTGAATGGAAACTTTGAAATGAACTCAACGCAGTAACGTAACCCGAATCAATCACACCATTTTCCTTCTTCACTCCCAGATCATGAAAGGCATCGCTGTGTTAAGAATTCACCGTCCGGACTCAAACCCAGCTGGGTCTAATTCGCATATTTTGTGTGTATGTATTTAAACGTGGCTCCTGTTTTTCTCTCTGTGCCACTGACTCTCTCTCTGTCTCTCTCTCTCTCTCTCTCTCTCTCTCTCTCTCTCTCTCTCTCTCTCCACAATGAACCGCTTGTGCGCAAAAGCAGCGCGCGAGAGCGAGGGCTTCTTTGGCGCGCGGGCGCACGCTCGCGCACCGCCTACGTCATGGATTCCTGAGCTGTGTGGGCTCCGCAGGAAAAGCCCTGCTGCCTCCGACATGGAGCCGCTCCAGCGTCTCCATGGAGAAGCACATAAACAGGAGGAAACACTGAGGGAATCCCGTTATTTTACAGCATTGGCCCATATTATAAACAGCTCGAGCTGAGAAGGAGGAAGCCGCTCTCTGTGCTCAGTAAATCCTCAGATCAGGAGAGGAAAGGAGTCGACTGTTTTTTTGTTCTATACACATTTAAGGGATTATTTTTTATTTGACTTTTTATTATTTTATTTCTGTTATGACTTGTTTTTAGTTTTTAACTTGCATTATTATTTTATTTTATTTTTTTATTATTATAGTTTTTTTTTGCCCTCCAGATGTTTAGAGAAACTTGGAGACTGGCTCAATACCACAACATGAGGTCTATGGATCAAGGTATGGATGGCGCGTGCAGAAGTGTTGTGATTAACTGGTAATCAATTTGATTTATTTATTTTTTGTTCATTTGCTAAATGGTATCCAAAGCTACATCATTTACATATGTAATGCCTGACATGACTTGCATGACAGCTGGACGCAGAGTTTTGCCTGTATGACTATTTGCCTGTATAACGTCACCGGGGGATCCGTTGTATTGCGTGTGTGAACAGGAATTTCCCTCAGCACCGCATTTACACATCTCACACCTTATATAGCCTAGCACTGAAAACGCACTGGCTTTATTATCAACCTTACACGTGGCTCAGCATGAAACCGCACCGAACCGAGACAAGGCTTGTCAAGCGTTTCGGAGTTTAAAAGATGTCCTCCGAGACACGCAGGGCGTTCTGGTGGTGTCTTGTATCGGGTGTATGCTACGTGTCAGGGAAGCCCGTTGTGTTTTATAACGCAACACGACGCCCACTCGCGCACCTTGCGTTTTGCTTACGTGTGTTGCGCTGGCACGAGGTACGCGTATTAAAACTACACGTCCAAGGCACGAGCGAGGGATCATTTCTCGCACGCGATTTAAAGAGGCGAGCTTCACGCGGCCAATGAAGTTCGCGCCTGGAAGTGGTGCGTTTCGGTGGCGCGCGCTGACAACGGTGCGTCCGAAAGAAGGAGATGCTGCGGCTCCAGGTGCGCTGACTAACATGACATGAGTGCAGGTAGACATGGACATGAAGAATACTCACTTGCTTGTTTGTATAGCGCTTCAACTATTATTGGAATAGTGGGAAGGGATTGCAAGGGACACTTTGTGGCAATATATATAAGTGTGTGTGTGTGTGTGTGTGCGTGTGTGTGTGTGTGTGTGTATACTGTATGCATTATGTCTATTACATCCTGTAATTCCTGAATGCACCTTGTTGCATGTTTTTTTTTTATTTTATTTTTTTTGCATGGGAATTCAGGGAAAACTTACATGTTTACAGATTGTAATCATTTATTATGTGCTATTACATACATGTGATTTAATGCATCATCAACGCATCGATGCAATGCTCTTTTAAACACAAGCGTGTAATAGACAACGTGTCAGGTTATTAGGACGTCATATAGCAAAGACATAGCTCATTAATAAAGTCTCGTGCTCAGTCTCGTGATGCATTTTGTCAGTGTTTAGAGTTGAACACTCGAGGGCAGCAGCACTCAGGATCACAACCTGCTCTGAAAAACCTATTAAAATGCTCGTTAAAAAGATAAAAAGTGTCAGCTATCAACAGGAGGCGTTCATTTACCATGTACTGTATCTGCAGCCTGTCTGTGGTCCTAAACTCACAGCCACGCCCACTCTCTCATCTGAAGGTGAGGGCGGAAGTTGTGCGTCTCATGCGTACATCACTCAAACGCACGGAGCGCTTCTAGTTCACCTCGATCGCAACATTGACACCCGAGGCACCTCTTTATTTCTCAGCCCGCTGTTGTGTAATTGCATGGTTCAGACTCGGAGACAAGGCAGATGAGCTCTTTTTACGAAGATAAGGAGTGCTGTGAGCTAGGGCTCCCTGGAGAGCTCACTCAAGTCAACTCCGAGGAACTGGAGTTTGATTACCTTTTTAACTATGAGCCACCTGAGAGTGACTTTCCTTCTGGAGATCTTAAAGGTCTGTGATTGATTAGTCTTCTACTTTTGACTTCTGAGATGTATGTATGTAAGTGTGTGTGTGTGTGTGTGTGTGTGTGTGTGTGTGTGTGTGTGTGTGAGGGTGAAGAGTAGGTCAGTGATGTCTGATTGCTGCGCAAACTGTGTCAAAGTGCTTTAGACAGAACAAATAGGCTGTGCAGTGCATTTCGTTGTTCTTGTGGTTATTTCTTTCTGGTATGGGTTTAGTAGTAGTAGCTGTTCAGGATTGCCACTTATGAAAAGAAATCAGTCTGAGATGATATTAAATCTTATATCAGGATATCAGGAATGTTTGGAAATACCCCAAAAGCCGTTCCTCATTTTCATGTTCCCCATTCGTGTTGATTGTGACACCAGTTTCAGAATAGTAGTATAGAAAAATGAGATTTCAGACTTACTTGATCCCTACAAGAACTACCATATCGTCTTTACCTCTTTAGTTTAATGGCGCCAAAAAGTTCCAGACCACAGTTTTCTGTTGCTTTATTGTTATAGGTCACTGTTTCAAGTGTATTGTAAGTTTGTTGAGGTGACGATATAATATGGATTCTACAATACAATACACTTTTCTTTTCATGATATACTTTTATACCACTGATCAAGTTTATTAACATTTACAATAGGCAAGCTGCCGATTAGATACTGTTATTATTTTCCCGATATTGCATGGCTTTTGTGTAATTTATATTTCTATAAATGTTAAACGTAGTTATATTTGGCTTAAAATATCACTCAAAATATCATATTTGCTTAAAAATATCTCATTTAAGAATTGTTATATGTTTTTAACAATATTGTCTGCCTCTGCTAATGAGCATATTCATCCATTTCCTCTTGCCTTTTTAGATGACACGGATCTCCGCCTACACACACACCCTTACCCCTTGGATGAACCGTCCCCCTATACTGAACACAGCACTGAGGCTCTTTCTGGCTATGAGCATCTGGAGCCTAAAAATTACATAGATCACGTGAGGTCTGTTCCCCAAGCCGTGAGTCCCAGGATCGAGATCACGCCCTCACGCGAGCATCACAGCCATGGGCACAACTCACTCAATGACCCGCGGGTGAATGCCAGCCCCAGGCCTACTCTCACTGTGCCCGGTCTGGACTGTTCCATATACCGTGAGCCTCAGTGCCTGAGTCCAGCCAGCAGCAACTCCTCAACCTCGTGGCACTCTGAGAATTACTCGCCGTTTGCGTCCCCCTGTGTGTCCCCAGGTAGTGGGCAGGCCGTGACTGGAGAGTTGTGTCCCCGCTTCCAAAACATCCACACAGGCTCCCCTCGCACTAGCCCAGGCACATCTCCTCGCACCAGCCTGACTGAGGAAAACTGTTCATCCCCAAGGTCCAATTCTCGTTCTACATCGCCTCAGGGCAAACGCACCTACGACATGTACAGGAACCCAAATCTGGTGGCTGCCGCTCGATCACGAAGTCCTTCGCCACATGGCAGCCACGATGACCGTCATTCCACCACCCAATATGGTCCCACCAGCCTGACAGAGGTTGTTAACGGGTTTGGGCCAAGCTCAGTACCCACAAAGATTGTCAGAACCAACCAGCCAGCCTATACTATATACCCAGATGGCCATGGAGAGAGCTACCTGCTGGAACAAGATGTCAAGACCAAAGCAGAGCCTTACTATGTCTTTCCATGGCCCAAGCAGCTGGTGCCTGGAATCTGCAGGTAGATATGTTCATCACGGAATGATTCAAGATTCCAATCAGCTCACGTTGCATAATATATAGTACTAATTCAGAAAGATATTAATCTTTACATTCCGAGACAGACATGTAGCAACATGACAAAAAGACTTTCTGATTGAGAAGGCATACGTTTCGTACTATGAATCATAGCATCCTTAGGACTAACTGCATCATTTTAGCACTTTTTATTTTAGGAATGAATTGTGGTATGATATGATTGGGGATTTTTGAACAATCTGACTGTGGCATCCTTTCACAGCATCCCTATTACCTCCCTGCCTTCTCTGGAGTGGCCTCTGCCCAGCCGCACAGACCAGTATGAGTTGCACATTGAGGTCCAGCCCAAACCACACCACAGGGCACACTACGAGACAGAGGGCAGCCGGGGAGCTGTTAAAGCTCCTACTGGGGGGCATCCAGTGGTTCAGGTGTGTATTTTTATTATAGTATATTTTTATTTCAATTTATTTCTATATAATTCCTGCTTTGTACCATATGATTCCGAGTGGGTCCCGGACAAACCATTACCCTGACAGACGAAGTGAATAAGAGAATCAAGTTAGGCCTGAAGAAAATCTGACTCTTTGTACAAAGCAATTGACATCTCAGCAACTGACACCAATATCACAAATTTGCTTACATTGCTTATATAGGCACCTCATTAAATAGTGGTCCAGATTTTCAGTGTGGTCTCAGACTTCGCAGCTCGTTTCTAAAACCATAGAGCAAAGTCACACCAAAAAAGGTGTCTAAAACAAATGCTATGAAAAAAAACCTCCGAGGGCAGAGAAAGACAAACAGAGAGTAACATGTTATGGAAACATTGGGTTGTCTCACTGCAGTCTGCTTGTGGTGGGTTGGTGGATTGGTGGGTTATGCATCAACATTGGTGTGTTACATTAATCAGACATATATGCCACAAGGTACAGATTTTATTGTACATTATATTTTTGGAAACAGATAGATTTAGATTCTTACTGAGCCAACGGTTACTGTGGCAAGGAAAAACTCCCTGAGATGGCATGACAAAAAAAACAACCGTGAGTCATTCCAGAATAGTAAAAAACAGTATTGAATGCGTTGAAAGGATGATCAGTATAAGAATAATGTGAATAAGAGTCCAGAGGTGAGCCAAGGACAGTGTTTATGATTACAGCAGCAGTTCTTAGGTATAAATCTACAGTCCCCAGGTGAGATTAGCCCCTGAAGCAATGGTGATCATGAGCATGGACTGTGTAGGAAGTGTGAGTTTTTCAGGTATCCAAGTGGAACCATCCATATCAGTATGACTCAGTCAGGTCCAGAAGTCCTTATCTTGAGTCTAGAAAGAAGCAAAATAATTAATAAAATAAGACACTTTTAGGCCGGAAATAGGCCCAATATTTTATATTAGATAACTTTTTCTTTATTTAGAAGAATAACATCCCAGTTTGTTAGAAGGTTTGAGGACATAGCGCAGTGTCAGTCATAATACAGCTACCCTGGAGCGGACAGGATTAAGGGTCTTACTCAAAAGCCCAACAATGGCAGATTGATGGTGATAAGGGTCAAACTTCCAATCTTCTGATCAATTACACAGAGCCTTAACCGTTGAGCCACCACTGCCCAGAAATATTTGTAATGTTGATTTATTATTCTTTGTATCATTTTAATAAATGTTCATCTATATTAAATATTTCAGCAAAAATATCAAAGCAATAATTTATTATGAAAATTATGACCTTTGATGCCACTGAATGGGATCCTGAACAAGGTTTATGACATGAACCATACAACATTGAAATGTAAAATTTTATATTATATTTACAGAGTAAACATTGCAGTATGGAAATTTAATATCGACACAGGTGCTCTTGTGCGTTCATACACATCCTGGCAATCTTACATTAGCCTGTCTGTCTGATATCTTCATATCTTTAATCTGTTTACTTCTTTAATCTCAGTTTCTCTAGAACAACAGCATAAACAAGACCGTTGTTCTTTTTATTTTCTTTATTTGCTCTGCATGGAAGCTTTGAGATTCTTACATGTGCCTGATCTCACATCTAAGCATGTGCTGATGGAGCTACAAGCTCTGCTATTAAATCCACACAAAATTATTGTTCCATCATGAATCCAAACGTTAGTATTAGTGGATGGTGAAGTCGCTGTCATTTTGTTTTGTATTGCATACAATGGTGTGCATTTGTTTTGTTCGCTTGAGCGAAATATTTTTTTCACAATTATATAAGTTGTTTATGTTGAGACAATAATAATAATAACACTAACAATATTGTGACGCTATGAAAACTATTTGCAGATAATGAGTCACATCTCTGGGATAGATTTTTTTGCATTGTTTTTATAGTTTTACTTGTGTATGTGTGTGTGTGTGTGTGTGTGTTTGTGTGTGTTTGTGTGTGTGTGTGTGTGTGTGTGTGTCATCCATGGTGACCAGGCTCTCAGATGACACGTGCAAATATATGTTTGCTCAGTTAAGTCAAAGGAGTGAAAATTACTTGACTATAATGAGTATAGTGTTCACAGCTGTTTTCATGTAATTTACTGTTTTTCTGTAAAATAAATAAATAAATCAATAAAAATAAATTAATGTTTATATTAATATTAACTAATATTTACTTGGTGCAGTTGAGGATGAGGATGGTGCTCAAAATGAAAGTAAGCTATTTGTGCTATTTTATGCTATTTGTGCTATTTTTATTTATTATCCAATGTGATGAAGTGACCATTGATAATGTTTGCAGTGTAAAAAAAAATTCTCCTCTCACCTGTCTTTCTGTATGATCTCCAGGATGAGGGTTGATCATATTCACATGTGTGCTGTGTGAGTCCTGTCAGTCTAAATACAAAGTGTTGTAGCCACTGTTCATTTGTGCTTCTGGGGGTTTAGATAATTTTAGTTGCTTCTTCATGCTTTGTGGTTTTTGCACACTTCCTTCCGATGTAGTCCCTTGGTTTTTGTTGAGTGCTGATCTAATTCGTGTCTTGTTTGTATGTGTTTGTGTGTCTAAGCGTGTGGGTGGGTGGATGTGTGTTACAGTATGAATGTCCTTCTCAGAACTCGTCTTAACAATTCGGAGTTTTTATGAATCGAGATTGAAAAGAAAAGCTTGTTTATTTGTCTATATGGCATGTTTAGATCGAAACAAAAAAAAACAACAAGATTTGCTGATGTTGTTGAGGTCCTGCCGATAATATGCATTCGTTCATTCCGAAGCTGACTTACACGCACAGCACGGACAGTACAGACAGTACAGAGCGCTGCTTCAAAAGACAACGCTGAAATGAGAAGCGTCACACGTACAGTGATTTATGATGTAAAGAATGTGTATGTGAGAGTGTGAGGAGTGTGAGGGGATGTTAGATCTGAAAAGGAGAGTGATATGGTTGTAGTGATAATGTTTTCTTGTTGTGATTAATGGTTTCTAGTAATAGTGATAAGTGAATGACTCAGACCTGGTTGTGACCTCATGCGCACACACACTCAGGCTATTCAGTTCAACCTGTTATAAAGCAGCTGATGATTAATTTCCTGTAACAGTACAGCTTTGACCTAAGCGCCTGCTGTGAGGCTGTAAGTTTATATAATATTTATGTGCTTGTACATAATGTTATTATCAACTTATTCAGAGTTTAAAAAAAAAAATGATTAGACATTATTTATCATAAGGTAAAGCTAAAGAATAATAGCTGATATGATGAAGTTTTATGTCAGGACTTGTTTAATTATGGAACAAGTAACAAGTTTCCCAGAGGACTTTCTGGTTTCTCAGTTACATAACAAGCTTCATTTCTTGTCCTAATTACCTTCAACAAAGCGAGAAGAAATATAAGTGAGAAAAAATACTTATAAATAAGTAATAGCGTCTTTAATGGATTTGAAATATAAATGGAGGCTATAAGATGTGATCTTAGTCCTTACTTATTATTCCCTGATTTTTTTGTCAAATATGTGCATCTGTCAGATTAGAGAAGAAAAATCCTGCATGCTATTAAAGTTCGACAGAGGACAGATGTATTGGATAGATACTGATCGTGTTGTGATCGTGTTGTGTATTTATGTACGGCTGTGATGTTTTTATTACAGTGGTGGCCATTATAAATGTTTCCTCTGCCACTGAGCACTGCCATGTTTTGCATATGAAAATTCCCCTTCTGTTATCATCCTGTTAAACATAGACTTTTATTTACTTTAAGAAGAGAGACGTTTTCACAGTGAACTCAATTTTTAATATTATACTAGGAGAAAGCAACTAATAAGAAAAACAGGACTTATTCCTTGCATATAAAGAAACTAGAAAAATATTTTTGGGTGTTATACATATATACATACATCGCCATCATCACTTTGGAATGGTTGGCTGCACGGATGAGTCAGGCGGTCGCCGTACTCATGGTGCTCAATGGGAGTAGATAAAATGACTGAGCATCCGAATCTGTTGTCAGTGGACACACACACACACACACACACACACACACACATACACTTACACCTATAGGCAATTTAGAGTGAACGATCAACCTAATAGGCATGTCTTGGACTATGGAGGAAAACTGAAGTGGAACCCATTGGATATTATCTTGATGTCAAATTAATTAATGTCTAATTCGTGTTTTGGCAATTCTATTAATTAACAATATACTGTGTATATTGTACACACAAGTACAAAAAACAGTCTGGTACAGATTGGTGGTGGCTTCATAATTGCATGGGGTTTGTTCAGCTGACATTGCCTCCCTTTTGTGTTAGACCTGGTCATGTCCTGCATTCATTCTGTCTGGTTTGGCCTACAACAAGACAATGCACCACCACACATGGTTAAAGGAACACTTATCTGAATTTGGGGTTTTGCCATTCCCACCTAAATCACCAGATCTTAAATTACCCCACAGTGGGACATGCTGTGGAACACAGAAATCCTACACATCAGTATACAACAGAATTGTGGACTGTTGTGCAAGAAAGTATGGTGACCATTGCGTACAAACTATTTCCCCCTGTGACGGACCTGCCAAGTATTAGACTGACATTAGTACCAGTTTTTCTGGCACGCCAGTCTATATTAGTAGTGCTAATTCCCTCCTGAACATTTAACCTATACGGTAGGTTATTCCAGGTAAAGTAGTAGTAGTAATAACAATAGCTGGGAGAGCTTTTCATGAAGAGCCCTTATTAGCGACCTGTGGATTTCCTGCAGACGTTTAGAGATGAAGACAGAGTTTAGAGAAAACATCTGTGGCCTGTAAGACAGCACAGGCTCCTCTGGCTCGCATACAAGCTCGCAGGAGATACAAAATTTTCCAGCAGTGGCTCTGCTCAGCCATGTGTGCAACATTCGTTCTAAATTAGTACACTGGCAAGCACTGTAGCTCACTCGCTGCTCACTCCGAGGGAGTGTAAAGAATTGTGGCTGAACATCTGTGCAGCTGCAATCCTCATTATCTTTATCTGGTATTAAAGAAAGTCTCTTTTCCTGTGTCTTTGAACTGCTGTTCAGAATGATAAAAGCATGAATTGTAGGTGGCTGAATGCTGTATATGAAAGTGATATCAGTCACATCACGCCAGATGTTTTATAATTCATTGTATTTTCCTATCTTTATGATGACCTAATTACAGATGCTGAATATTTATACTTTTTTCACTCCTTTAGCTACACGGATATAGAGGCAAAGAGCCGCTGGGGCTGCAGATCTTCATCGGCACGGCCGACGAGCGGATCCTGAAGCCCCATGCCTTCTACCAGGTGCACCGCATCACAGGCAAGACTGTGACCACGACCAGCTACGAGAAGATGATCAATAGCACAAAGGTGTTAGAGATCCCTCTGGAGCCAAAGAACAACATGAGAGCAATGTAAGTCAGACATGTGTAAGATTTACTTTATCACAGTATATGCAGTGAGTATCTGACAGCATGGTTCCTGAAATCTTAATGCCAAGGTCAATAAAGACCCAACTTTATTATGCTACAATAAAATTATGTAATAAAATTTTAGTAAATTTTAACTGATGATGATTAAATATTCTTCCAATTGTATCTGCATTATATATTCAAGACACATACAAGGCTAATCTATAACATAAGTAGCTAAACAACAATATGTTATATGTTATATACATACTGGTCAAGAGCTTCAGTTAATGTTCACATCAAACATCACCATAGGGGGCAAGTGTCATCTGTTAAATTTGATTTTAGTTGGTATGGATGTTCCTATGAGAAGGGCTGGTTTGAGTATTTTAACAAACTTCTGATTTCCTGCGATTTTTTAAATTAAACATCTGTCTGTACAGTTTACACAGATATGTGCAAAAACAAATAAGACTCATTAAAACTGGACCATTGAAGACAAGTAAGAAATCACCTGGTCTTTTTACAGACATGTTGTAGCTCATCCACTTTAAGGTCCGATGTGTCCTTTTTGTCTTGAGATTGTAAAGCAACCTTGAGTTCAATGTATTATTATTATTATTATTATTATTATTATTATTATTATTATTATTAATAATTTTTTATTTTTTTTAAGTATTGTTACTATGCATATTATTATGCATTCTGAGATTCTTTTCTGCTCACCACGATTGTACAGTGATTATTTGAGTTACTATAGACTTCCATTCAACTCAGACCAGTCTGGTTATTCTCCTCGCTCTCATCAACAAAAAAGGTGGTCATCCACAGACATGGTGGGTTTTTTTTCTGTGCAAACAGTGGTCACTGTTGTGTGTAAAAACCCCAGGAGATCAGCCTTTTCCCAAGTCTGAAGTACTCAAACCAGCCCATCTGACATCGAAAAACCATGTCATGATTAAAAGTCACAGAGATCACACTTGTCCCCCATTTTGATGTTTGGCGTGAACATTAACTAAAGCTGCATGATTGTGTTACTGCCATGTTTCATATATATATTTTTAGTGTGGGCGTTTGCTTAGTCTAAGCTTTGTATCAACATGAAATCTAATCCATGCTGTGTTATCAGTACTCATTATGTCAGCAAACTAAATATAACCACTGTATCAACTTTCAATGTATGAACACAAGTTAGACTTTTTATCAACACAGTAAATTTCAGAAAGAAGTTGTTAGCTATGAGAGTAACTACGGTTTAGAGAAACCATTTTAAATGTTATGCAAATCCGATTCTGTGAACAGACAAGTCGTATTCAGCAACAACAATGTAATGGAGGCCAATATAGACAAAATTAGCTTGGTTTTTCCTTTGTAATGCATCATTCACAAGACAAGCTGCTGCTCATGAGGTAGTGCTTACATGCTGATCATTTATATTTAAAGCATTTTTACAGCATTTTGCCAGCACTCTTTTGCTGAGCAAATCAAAAATATACTCATGCCTGGTTCACTGATCTGTATCTAAGAATATCATCAGGCTGAAACTCTGTTAAAGGGAAGTAAAAGTCGTTATTAAAAAAAAAAAAAACATGAAAGAAAGCAGAAACCATGAAAGATTTTTTTTATAAATTCATAATTTTCATAATGACCACATTATCAGTTTCATGACTTGATGACTCCTTTCTAGAATCGACTGCGCTGGCATTCTGAAACTCAGGAATGCTGATATAGAGCTGCGGAAAGGCGAGACAGACATCGGACGGAAGAATACCCGTGTGCGACTGGTGTTCCGCATCCACATTCCCCAGCCAGGGGGTCAGTTGGTGTCTCTCCAAGTGGCCTCTCATCCTATTGAGTGTTGTAAGTCAAATAACTTTAAAAAAAAAAAAAAAAAAAACCTATTTGTTTTGAAATACAATTCTATATGTGTACCATTCATTAAGGTGTATAATGTTTACCACACAACTGGAGTAGCAATGCGCCTGTTCATACACTGGGCTTCTGTTGGCCCGACAAAAACTATTAACATGGAAAGTTCAAATTCAGAGAAAATATTTACTTTGCTATCCTAGATTTGTGTGGATTCTGTTATATATACTCCTTAAAATGTGTTATTTTGTTATTTCCAGTATCCTGTGTCGATGAGAAAAAGACAGGATCTGGCTAGCAAATTTCCTCCTTGGTTAGGACTTCTGTGTTTTTGTTGGATTTGATGTGAAGTAGACAGAAAAAAAAACGAAATCTCTATGTACACCGTGCTGCTTCCTCATAGGCATGCATCATAGGCACAAAAATGTGTTTGTTGTCCTCTGCTTTCACACTCACTCCCAGACAGAAAATAGAGGAAGATAGAGGGACAGTGACAGTGAGCAGAAAGAGGATGCAAAACCCAAGCCTCATGAATAGGACATCACCCAGATAACGCAATCTGCTGTTTGCTCAGTCTTCCTGTGCAGGCCAGCCGTGACTGCCTTATTTAGGAGCCCTGTTACCTAAGTATTATTCACCTGACTGACTCGGATCATAGTGCGCCTCACACATCTGTCCAAAGGTCACTGTTATTTGGTTGAATTTGCTTCAGCGGATATTGAATCCGAGTCGTGAGACGATAAGCCGGGAGAAGCTGCTTCGTGGTTACATAGTTTCAGCAGTTAACAGCTTTGCTTTTGGTACTGAACAAATAAGAGCGAGCTGTCACGGCTATGAGGAATTGATTCGACATCCTTTAACGTGATAGCCAGTAAACACTGCAGCATCTTGACACGCTTGTGAGCAAAGTGATTATTCTGTCGTAGTTGCTGTAGTGCATAGATATTATTTACTTCTGTTTTCTTTTTTTACTGTTTGCCATTCCAGTACCTGTCAGTGGCACTCTTGTAACTGCATGTATGTTCCTATATAAACACCCTACTAGGTACCAAAACGCTTTATTCTGGGATTACTCCATCCCTGGTTTATGTTATATAAAACCTAGTGGCAGCAGATCACAGAATGACAGAACTTCGGTACAGAAATTGCTATGTATATTCATCAAATGCAAGCCCGGTTAATGCAGAGGTCACTGAGTTCCTCTGAACTCACTCTCCACTGTTCAGAGTCATGTTGTGACTTGGCTGCCTGTTTCACAAGGCTGTTTCAGTAGGTATCGTTTTGGCTTTTCGTTTCAGAAAGTCATTTCAGTGGGTATTACGGAAAACATACAATAGATTTCTACCATACCGTAAGCATACGCTATGAAACATTATTTAGACAAATAAGACGTTCAAACCATTAAAATTTGTATATCCCCACAGCCCAAAGATCTGCACACGAGCTGCCGATGGTGGAGAAGCAGGACATGGACAGCTGTTCAGTGCTCGGAGGTCAGCAGATGATTCTGACTGGGCAGAATTTCAGTGCTGACTCAAAAGTTATTTTTACTGAAAAGACCCATGGTGAGTAAACATCCCACACCCATAAGAGGCTATGGCCATTCAAAAATCTTATAGAAAACCATCTTGATGTGAACGAATCAAAATGTAAAAATATGGCTTTTTTTTTTCCCATTTTTTACTTTAAACATCAGGGTACTGCCTATAGCCTTCGTGAACATATCACACATATAATTTTTGACCACCAACTGGCTCTAAGACAGACTTCAAATATCTATTAACATAAGAAGTCCATCGTGCACCAGTTGCACCAACCAAGTCCATATTTCAAGTGCAAGCCATCCCAGTTTTTCTATGGTTTATCCCATACATTTACATTTACGGCATTTGGCAGACGCTCTTATCCAGAGCGACTTACAAGGTTATTGGTATTACAAGTAGGCCAACGTCGTGTTAGGGGTCTTGCCCAAGGACCCTTATTGGTGTAGCACAGACTGGTGGCCCAGACCGGGAATCAAACCCAGGTCTCTCATATGGGAGCCGATGATGTTACCCCTCTTGTTTAATCCCAATATGGGTGCAAATTTGTCATTTTGACTCATATTGGAATGATGTTTCTTAAAGTAAACATTTATAAGTAGTTACATTGTATTCCACTGTATGCCCAGTTCAACAGAAAACTAACATTTAGTAAGTTTCCTCGGGCAAACCCCTGCTCTGAGGATCAGAGAACTGTCATTGCTAACAATAGGTGACAAATTTAAGGAAAAAAAAACAGTGGTTCCGTTATGCTGCACCACTTTCTCAGCATGGTTTGGGTCCACATTAAAGGGACAAGTCCATACAGACAGTTTTTATACCTCCAGTTCCCAAGACTTGTTAAAACTACACCAAAGTCCACTGAAATCATTCTTTTATTATTTCCTTTGATTTGTTATTAAGTAATATATTAAGTGTTGCCGGTAGATCATTAATCTGTCTAAATTACTGAATATGTATCACGTATTACAGGATAGGGAATCGAAACATATGCCCTGGGTTAAAGATTGATATCTAATTCCCAATTATTAATCATAATTACACATCACGGTTTGAGTTACAAATTCTTAAACTTGGCCTCAAGCTGAGTTTCACATATCAGTGTGCAGGAATGACATTTGAATTGTGACCTTTTCTAATCTTCCTCACTCACATTTGCATGACATTTAGATTTCTGATACAGTTCAGTCTTGTGCTCGAACAGACCATCGAACCCCAAAGTCTTTTCAAATTGTAGTGAAATATTAATTGCACTGCTGCCAATCAATAATTAAATGAATCAATGAGAACTAACCAACTAACATGTTAAGCCTAATAAAGTGTCATCATATGAGTAGGTGGTCATGAGTGATGGCACTGCAGGTACATATATTGGACCATCGTTTATGACATGCTTTGGCTATAAGAAACAGGTGGATGATTGAATGCTGCTTTGCCATTCATGTAAGTCAGGATAGCTTTAGACAGGGTGGCAGGTTTTTTTATATATATGGACAAAACAGGTCAGGTTAAGAGTATTATGTCTAACACTAAATCTGTTTTTGAGGGGGAAATGATGAAGTCTTCCAGCCTACAATGCTGGTTTTGTTATTGCATATTTTTGCATGCATGACTCATAGCTTGTTGTTTGTTTTCCCTCAGAAATTCCTAAATTCGCTGCTTGGTGTATCCAAGGTGCGTCGTTTAGTCTCTGTTTGTTGTCTGGATTATGACTCGATTTTGTTTATGGTTCTCTGAGGTGTTTGAGGATACAGGCCGATGGTAAGGTGCTTAGTCTGTCGGTGTATAGCTGTGACTCAGAGAATCCAGAGGCCGTCTGTTCAACACAAGGCGAGCTTTGAGACGTTTAGACATGAACCCTCTGGGGTCTGCTTCAACAGGAACTCTTTCACTCTTATATACGCTCACTCGCTTAGTTCTTCTCTCACACTTTTGACAAAATATCGCCTGGGGTTCCCTTCTGCATAATTTTGCTGTACTGTAAGGGCTAATTTTGTAAAAAGCAAAAAATCAAGGCAGGATTGCCTTTGTTTTGGAGGGTTTCTCTGGATGACAAAATACTCTGGAACAGTATGCCTCTGAAATCCCCCTGAATGGAAGACAGCTGTTTTTGGCTATCACTTTTTTTGGCTTTCACTCATGTTGCTGTACTCAAAGAGCCAGGGACTACGCCAAAGCTGGGCTTCCTTCCCTTAAAAAACCTCCATGCTACATTATATTAGATGGAAAAAAAAGCTTCTGCAGATAGAACCTTGGAACAAACAAAAATACTAAGAAAACAGCGCTCATCACCTGTCCTGGGTGAAACGAAGCGAACTGATCGTAAAACTGATCTTGAGAAGTTGATTTAACCTGGCAACATCTGTGGAATCCCCCCCTGTCTCCTGCTGACTCATTTGAGCCACATGTGTCTCATTTTCAACCTATGAAGGGGTTTCCCAGAATCGATGAAAAAAAAAAAACGCAAAAATGATTACTGCCTAATGAATAATCCTTTTGGAATGTTGTGTTTGGTTGTTTCTGGGGCTTTTAAAAAATTATTTTATTCATCTTGAAATCTATGCTAGTTTGGCATTTATAATTATGAAATACCAGCACCTATTTATGACGCATTATTGCATCTATAGATGTCTGTGTTTGTAGGGAAGCTGGAACGAAGGTTATCGGTATTAGACTTGCATTTAGTACCCGAGTTAGTGAGGAATGCTATTAAAATGTCCCGGATAAACATGTTGTCTTTTACCTTCATGTGAACCAGGCATGTTAGAGGAAGCAGTTGAGTTTAGAGATATGATCTCTCACTACCATTTCTATTGTACTGGGCATACGAGGTAGGCGATACTGTAAGCTGTGGTACTGACAGACGAATGCAAAAAAACATCACCCACATTCACCTGTCATAACAAAGATTAGGTGACACACTCATTATAATGAACAATGACAGTATATGTTAGTGTGTCTTTTTTATTTATTGAAGGTTAAAACACTACAGAGACATGACCAGACCTGGTAGCCTGTATTTACTCATACTGCTGGAACTACCTATAACTATATCATGCCTATATAATTCCTATTTGTGGTACAGGATATTGATTCAATTGTAGTAACAATACCAAAGTGAATAGGTTTGGATGGTGAGTGTATTTACATATTAATGAAGATACAAATCAGTGGGTTTGCAAGCTTGTGGGATGATTTTGCTGACATGCGTTGGGTCTAGATAGAAGAGTCACTGCAAATCTGTACCTGTGATCAATTACCTGTAATAAAAAACATTACTATCCTCATGGGGGAGTCCTCCCAGATGGCTTACGCCTTGTCTACAGTGTATCAGAGCTTACTGAATGGTTTGATGAGTATAAAAATTAGGTAAATAATATGTTATTTTTAACTTACAGGAGATTTTGGACATATTTATAATCGACCATTTTATAATGAACCTGTCTCTTTTTCTTTTTCTCTTTATTCTATTTATAGATGGACAGCAAATTTGGGAGTTAGAAGCCACAGTAGACAAAGACAAAAGCCAAACAGTAAGTAGAGCAAATGCAACAAATATTGCCTTTATTAATATTTTGCTTTGTATTTGAATATTTCTAGAAGTCAGAAGAGTGGGTGAGTATTGTAGAGTCTGTATAATAATCATTGTGCAAATTCTGGAGAGTTTGTAAATGACAGTGTCTAAGATACAAAGCCTCAGAATGTACATGTGAATTTGTAGAAAAAAATGTAGAAATCATGGCACACTGTTGGTCATTAATATGTCATTGAGATGAAGGGCTACAGACTATTATACTTTATTATATTTTTATTTAATATTTTTATATTTTTTATGATATTTTTATATTATTATATTATATTTTTATATAATATAATATTTTATATAATATATTATATATTATAAGTTCTGTCTTCACCAAGAGTCCTACAATATTTTATATTCACTCTTCTGGCTTGTAGATTATTCAGGACATTACCCTGCCAAAATCAATGAACACTGCCTGCAATCTTTTTTCTTTTTTTTTCAGAGCATGCTGTTTATTGAAGTGCCTCCTTATAGAGACCCAACCATCTGCCATCCTGCTAAGGTGAACTTCTATGTGATCAATGGGAAGCGAAAGCGCAGTCAGCCTCAGCACTTCACGTATACACCTTTGCAAGGTACTCCAATCAAGTATTTTTAGTTCCTAGCTTTTGCAACAAATCTGAAGACTTGTGAGATATATTAGCTAAATCTATACTACACAATGAATAGTGTAGATTACAGGGCACAGCCATGGCTCAAGATTAGGAAATCAGTTTTGTGACCAAAAGCTTTCAGGGTGCGGTGAATAGGGGTTGCTCACCATTCTGGGCAAGTGTGTTCACTGCCCGTAGTGTGTGTGTGTTCACTAGTGTGTGTGTTTAACTAAATGAATGGGTTGACTGCGGAGGTCAAATTTCTCTGTGTGCAAACATGTTAGGTCAATCAATCACTTAACAACAGGTGGTTATTGCACTATAATATACATAAAAATGTCTATTATAGGACATTTATTAAGTAGGAAATTGCTTTTCTGTTATATTCCACAGTTTCTTCCATCAAAACAGAACCCCTGGATGAATATGAATCTGGACAAATTGGATATATGATGTCTCAGCCCTTTACCCCACACTATTACCCACACAACCCTCGTTCAGTCCTCAGCTCGGATAATGGCTTAATCACCAACATGGCTTCCTGTCACCAGAATCATTCAGGAATCTCCTCTTCAGAACCCTCCTTTCAGCAGCACATTGTGTATCCCCGTGCTGAGAAGAATGTAGGGCACAGCTTATACATCCAAGCAGCAGTCATGGCTCCAGAAGTTCATCGCTCTGTCCTGGTCCATACTGGTTCCCCAGCCAAGTCATCTCACTTGATTGGTCAGCAACCTGTCATCCAGTTTTCCCCCACCAACCATAACTTGTTAAGAGGAGGGGGAAATATTAGTCCAACCCAGGAACATCAGAACCTCTATTGTGAGAGCTACAGCCCACAAGGAACTCAGACAGCAGTGGCTTCACGTTCTCCTGTTCCAGCGCAAGCCCCCCAAACCCAGCATTTCTCCACTGTTATTCAGCAACAGCCCTATGCAAACAGGTCTCCAAAGGACAGGTCCCCTCCTGGGCAGGTCCATCCACAAAGATGTTCTTCTGCCGAGGAACCGAGAGCCTCTCTGCCAGGACGAGTCACTGTCAAGCAAGAGAACCTTGACCAGGCCTACCTGGATGATGGTGAGTCTGTTTGACATGTATCTTGGCTTAAGGGTTTAGGCAAACCTTTTTTGTATTACTACTTCTTTGGATCATTATTATTATTATTATTAATAAGTAGTATATCAATTATTAATTAGTATTATATCAATAAGATACCCAATGGGTATATTAAGGGGTCAATGTTGGCTAATATCAGACCATTTCAGCAGTAAAACAATAGCAGGTAACATGAATGTCAAGTCAGTCCTTTCTTTAAAGGAGTGTCTGATATTTGCAATCCTTTTCTTGTCTTCTGATGTGCTCCAGGTGTATATGTCGCACATTGCAATCTAGGGTGAAATTTTCATTATCCCCAGGGACAGATTTACACTCCCTGGGAAGGAAACTAAGCATCCATTATGAGTATATTTTCATTGCTGTCAAATTCCAGCTTTAACAAGCTCAGACTTCACATCCAGTAGTAACAGCAGAACAAGTCTACTTTGGTCCATTTAAGTTCAGAGTTTTCTTTTTAATCGGTCCATTTAGGAAAATGAACACTTATCCAACTTTAGCTGAATATTGCTAGGACCAGACTGACTGCTTATTGGTTGCATATTCAGACTCCCACATTCCAAATTTTTCATCATATTCTGTAACTTTTTTAAAAATGAACCTACTTATGTTGATAGGTGTTGACACACTCAATAGCCCATTAATCAGTCACAAATTAGCCCTAATTAATATATACATATAATTTGCTATATGTGTTGTCTCTTGTTTTAACATATCTGAGAGGTCAGTTGATTAGTACGTATTTTAAGGGGCACCAAACCATAAATGTCTGTTGTGGTTACTGTGAAAATATAGTGTTTGTAGTGACTATTTTGCAGTGCCTTAGACTAAGTAATGGGAGGTTTTACAACTTTGGGTAACCCGAAAAGAAATAAAAATAAATTAAAAAAAAGAAAAGAAACAGCTGAAGATTTCTTGGATATGTTGACGATATTATGATGTACAAAACAAGTTCTATGGCAACCATTGTTGAATTGGCTGCCTGGCACAGCTGAGGAAAGCCTCTTTGTTTGTTGTACTTGGCCAGGGCTTCCCCTTGGACCTACACCCCTCGGTTCAACATGGGGAACCCACTAGAAGTTTTTTTCCACTGAATGTGTTCTTGCCAATGTGGCATGTAGAATTCCTAGTTGCAGCTGCTGCGCTCCTCCAGAAAGCCAGCAAACGCAGTAAGATAGCGATTGTTTCAAACTCTGCAGGAAAAGATACAGATGGAAAATATGAAGTGGTTGAGGAAAAAGAGGACGACAGATAGAATTTCTTGTGGATGGCCAAATAGTATTTCCCTTAGTGAACAGCAACACAGCTCTTGTTGCTGCCACATTAGTGGCCAGTTACTATGAGAGGTACACCCTTAATTTTCACTGTTTTTATTATGAAGTGTTGGCCAGGATACCAAGCACGTCAAGACTCCAGTGTCTTTCTTTTACTCACCATACATTGATGTCCAAGTGCATCACTTAGCACTGTTTGAAATGTAATTTTTCGCCGGACGTGTCACGAGCCACTCTTTGGGGGATTCCTTCATCACTTTGTGACGCAATGCTTTTTTTCAAGATGGGCTGTAGATGCTGAGGATTTTCAAAATAGGCTTTTACCTGCACTTTAACCTTTATGCAGAGAAGCAGTTACTATATGGGGAAGGTCTGGGTCTTAAGGGACAGGAAGCATGAGAATTGAAAAAAGTCCCATATCTGCTGCTGCAGAGGTGTCAAGGTATTGATTCCACCTACAAACATTTAAGTGTTTGATGTCCTCCAGAGCCTTCACACAATCTCACTTTTAATATGAGTCATCCAGGGCATCTTTCTCATCTTTCATTTTGTTAGTGGCTTTGCGAAGGGGCATGAGGGCTTCTGTGGTTGTCTCTGGTATAAAACCTTTTACAGAAGGTGTGGGGATTTATATTTCACTTTGAGCAAAGAAGATGAGCATCTTTTTTAACAGATTTACTAAGATAGCTCGTATACATTGTGCTTTCATTTTCTTTACAGCTAGCTATTAAACCTGGTGGATCATATTATTATCTGAAGGTGAATGGAATTGATGTATTTTTCTCTCATGTACTTGTTTCCTAAGCTTACCTGGATACCTACGAATAAATAAGCAGACTTATTTTCTTCAAGTTTCTAAGACGCTCTAGAAATCTATCCCTGAAGCAAACGGGAGGTAAAGTTATTCCAGACTGAGCTTGGGGTAATTTAGATAGAGCATGACTAGTTGCAGGATATTAGCATCCTTCACAAACTGGGTTTAGGGCCCTACATCACAAATATTTAATGTAAAGAAAATGGACATAATTTCAACTTTCTTTGTACAATGTTGTGGTTACTTCCAACAAACACCTCCTGAAGTCAAAATAATATGATTTCTTCATTTGTCTGCATAAGGGTCCACAGATATGGAGCTTGTTATGGAGGCATCACATTTTTCATTTTTACCTCTCAGACCTGGGAAAGAGTTCTCCTATTTAGCTTATCTTTATTATTTCAGAGAAAAAAAACAGAAAATTTTCTCACGAAGAGGTGGGACAGATAAGACTCACTCAACATAGGATAAAAACAAAACAAAAAGTCTGTGTTTATACACAAAATATACGCTTTATACTCTTATCGTATAGTATGTGGGCAGTTGGGGAAAAACCAGTCTGATGTCACAGTGGTTGAAAAGCTAAAAAAAATGACGAAAATCTGTCTTTTGGCATATTTTGACACATCAGCTTAGAGAAACCATTGAGTAAGTTGGTAATTGAGTCAGATTTTAGTCAGACAAGTGCGAAATCATGTTTTGATCAAGTTGCTGGATAGTTACAAAGTAGTAAAATTGACATAATAAACACATTTTTAATTTTCAGGTGACGCGACAAATCAGCAATTGCACAGAATCTTTATATGCAGTTTTGACCCAGACATTACAATGCTGGAACTACAATTGTGGTTAAAAAGGTCAAAAATGTAAAATATTTATTACATGTATTTCAGCTCAGATAAGTCGTTTTCAGAACATCTAGAAAATATAGTAGGGAATGTCAGTTTTAGCTTGTGAATGGTTTCTCCAAGCTGCCACACACACTCAAGTCTTTATCTTATTAAATAGGGGAAAAAATATTATCAATCAAAAATAAAAGTTTACAAAGAACAAAGAACTAAACAGAAAAATGCACATTTTTAAATAAATTTTTAAAGTTTTCATCTCTTTACTCTCCAGGCCAAAATCAGAATCAGAATCAGAATCAGAAGGTTTTATTGCCATATAAGTGAACAGGTTCACAACATTAGTAATTGGTGCTAACATAAAAACAAATAAGTCTAAACATACAATAAATACAGAATAAAATAAAACTAAATAAAAAAGAATAAAAAAAATAAAAACTTCACACTACAACACAATATCACAGATATACAGTACGGAGATTAAAAATGCCTGTTAAGCTAAAACGTTATTGAACATGACATGCTCAAAAGTGGCTACACAAGAAAAATACATCCCAGATGTCACCTTTAGTTTCTCTTCCTGGTCTGTGGGACAGTAAACTCTAATGGCCAAACTTGTGGTTTAGTTTCTTCCTGTTAGTCGCTGTCACTTCCATGTGGCTTTATTTTAATTTCAGTCCATGGCTCATCAGGTTCCCCACTTGACACTCACACACTTGCAACTACTCTCTTGTATGCACTATTTCAAACATGCCATGCATCACTCATGTATGCGTTTACACAAACACACAGATGGTATTCTTCAACCTTCTAATGAAGTTAGGTTTAAGGGTTATGGTTATGGGTTAGGGTCACTAATGTGGTTAAAGAGCAAATCCCCCCAGATGTGTGGAGGTTATTACTACAGCCACAGGAGAACTAAATATGGAATGTGATGCATTATGATTGTGATGATGATGAAGATTATTGTTATAATAATAATAATAATAATAATAATAATAATAATAATAATAATAATAATTATTATTATTATTATTAT
>JAOVVF010000018.1:19997261-20007347 GCA_028565595.1 Duopalatinus emarginatus
AAAAAAAAAAAAAAAAACATATAAAATTTTTAATCGTTTGACAGCCCTAATATATATATATATATATATATATATATATATATACATACATGTATATACATATATAGAGAGGGCTTTGTCCACTTGGCAGTACCATGAACTGACTAATTCATTTTCGAATTGCTTAATGGTCCTAAGTATACAGTTACCAATGCGTCCAGCTGGTGTTGAGTTACTGCTGATGTTTAATTCTTTTCACTTCAGCTTGCACAGGAAAATCATTCCTATAATTGTACTGACAGGTGAAATATAAAATTAATAAACAAGGGTATGAGTCAGATATTCAGTTAAAGAAAATATTTGAACAATAGTTCTCGTTGCTAAATGACCAACAGCTAAATATTGCAATTAATGTATTTGTGAAATGCTGTGAAATAGTGAAAAGTTAAAATTTGAATTTAAAGTTGATTTTTAGTAACATGAAATTTGTTAATCAATTCTTTCTTTCTTTCTTTCTTTATTTATTTTTTAGACATCATTGGGACCTATAGTGTTAATATACACAAACATACTACAATTGAAACATAAAAGAATACACAGAAGAATCTGTTAACTGCTCTGGACAGCATTTAACAGTGCTGAATCATATGATACATATTGTTAAGCATGAAAAACAAATTAACAAGTTATCTGTCAAATGTACATTGATCAGCCATAGCATTAAACCATACATAATATCTCTGACCTGTTAAGACATGGACTCTACAAGACCTCTGAATGTGTGCTGTGGTATCTGGCACCAAAACATAAGCGCATGACCTGCTTATTTTTTTTACCAGTGGTCTTTCCTTGGATCAATTTTGTTTTGTACAGGAAACACCCCAAGAAGACCTGTTGTTTTGGGGATATTCTGACCCAGTCAGCTAACCATCACAATTTGGTCCCTGTCACTTGGATCCTTATGATTTTCAACCCCTGGACAGGGTCTAGATAATCAATGATATTCACTTCACCTGTCAATGGTCGAATATTTTGTCAGATAAATGGAAATCCCCAATTAATAAAGTGTTTTAACATAAATAAGGAATGGACCATTGTTGCCTATAGGAATGATGATGATACGTTGGGGATGTATTCAACAAGACTGGATGACTGCATTCTGAAAAAAAAAACCAAACAAAAAAAACAGTGAATCTCAATTTATGCTGTGACATGGTCACAATCTGGTGTAAACAGCATGAATCCTTGTGTCAATGTTGCTTGGTGTATTGGCTGTTAGCAATGTACTTGTGTGGTGACTGTTTCCTTGGCACATACGAGACTCAGTAATCCAGTTACACATAAAATGCATACACTATACATCTGCTAATATGATGCTTATTATTAATACAAGCAAACATTTCAAAAACACTTCCAAAGCTAACACTGTCCAATTTCCATCTTATTCAGCAATACTAATCCCAGGTTACTTCCACTGTTGCTCACATAAAAATTTAAGTTATCCACCTGCCTGTAGGGTTTTTTTTTTTTTTGAAAGCTTTGAATACTATAGCCTCTGACCCCTTCTACCACCCACTTAAGAATTTAGAAAATTCAAAAAGCATCATGTGTGTCCAGTTTCTAAAGAGCCTTTAGCTGTCTGTAGCCTTATGATTGTTCTTGGCTACCAGGAGTGGAACCTGACATAGTCTTCTGCTTTTGAAGCTTGGTCCTGTCTGCCTCAAGCTTTGCTATGTTGAGTATTCTGATGTGTCTTTCTCCACACCACTGTTGCAAAAAGTAGTTATTTTGCTTGCTGTCAGTATAAACTAGTCTGGCTCTTTTTAACCTTTCATAAATAGGACATCCCTACCAAAAAGATCAGTCAATGTTTTATTATTATTATTATTATTATTATTATTATTATTATTATTATCAATGCATTCATTGTAAACAGACAGACAGATAAATGGTAGTGTGAGAATCTTTACTTATCATATCCACTGCATCCATACAGTAATGTGAAATGATGGACTGTTTCAGTCTCCTAAAAATGATGGCAGATGGACAGCAGAGGGAGATGAAGTAACAACTGACGTTTTAAATCTCTGCTTGAAAATACAGTTTATCAGTCATTTTACTGTCTGAAAAAGTTAAGTAGATCGCCTATTTTTATACATTATGTCCAATATCTAAGCTTCACTAAAGCAAAAAAAAAAAAAATACTTGTGGAAAAATGACTCATATAAAATCAAATTATTATTTTATTTTTGAGTTGCATTTAAGTTGCATTGCTTATATAATGCTATTTAGAAAATTTTGAGAATGTCTTTTTGTTTCTTTATTTTATTTTATTTTAATTTATTTTATTTATTTAGTTTTGGTCTTTTTTTTATATTTATTTCTATTTTACCTCTGTTTCTGTACAATGGTTTTGGCTATTTTCCTCATAAAACAAAATCTCCTACAGCTGTTTACCTTCAAATGTTATCTTCTGAAGTGCTTTTTATGTTATTCTTTTTATAGATTTATAGACCCAGCACTGAACTCCTACTGCACATGCTCCTTCCACCCACCTACAGTTCATTTCCTTGCAGGTCTGAGTCCCATTATTTCCCATAAAACATTTCACCATACACTGTATGTATGAACATACAGTACGTGACCTTAACAAATAAAGTTAGGTTAGCTTAAACTAAGACAATAACATATGCCATGAATTTTACCTGTTGGCCTCAGGAACCTTCAGGACCGACATGAGCATTCGTTAAAGATTTGCAGGCATTTTGGAATTTAATAGGAGTTTGTACGGGTTTTCTCTAGGTATGGACAACAACTCATTCTACGATGACACTGAGGTTTTTGGAGTCCTAGCAGTCATCAGGTGGAAGGTAAGGGAAACTCCCTGGACAGGTCGCCAGTCCATCACAGGGCAGACACACACAGAAACACTTTCAAATACACACACTTACACCTAGGAGCAATTTACTGTCCAAATTGCCCGACTGCATGTCTTTGGTATCGTGGGAGAAAACTGGAGCACCTGGAGGAACCACTCACAGACACGGGGCGAACTCCACAGAGAATGGACCCTTGCCACCCAACCGTGGACCCTTCTTTTTTGTAAGACAGCACTACCCAATGCACCACCATGCAGCCCATGAACCACAACTTATTTGGTTAATTTAGTTCACTTAGATGACTAGAAATGTAATTGTAGTTATTTTCTGTGTATAATGTGTGATAAAATTTATTTAAATAGCATAAATAACAAATTAGCAATAAAAAAGATTACAGAAGACAATACATGTCCTTAGTAGTATCCCAATTCTAGGAAGCTAATATTATCATATACACCATATGGACAAAAGTATTGGAACACACCTCTTGGGTGTAAGGTGTTTTATTCACTCCCATTGCCATAGATGTAAAAAATCAAACAAATATGCAGTTTTCCTTTACAAATATTTGTAAAAGAATGGGTTCGTTCTACAGAGCTCACTGAATTCATGTGTGGTTCTGTAATAGGATGCCATCATTGCAACAAGTCAGTATATAAAATTTCTTTCCTCGTAGATATTCCACAATCAACTGTGAGTGGTGTTATTAAAAAGTGGAAGCATTTAGAAATCACAGCAACTCGGCCACAAAGTGTTAGATCATGTAAAGTTTCAGAGCCGGGTCACAGAGTGCTTTTAGTGTGTAGACATCACCAACTCTCTTCTGACTCAATGCTGTGCAGAGTTTCAAAGCACCTCTGCCGTTAACATCTGTACAAAAAAACCTGTGCCTTAGGAATGCCATGGCTTCAGGAGGCAGCCGTGGTTCGGTTCTCGAACATTTTGGTTAGGAGGTACCCCCTGCTCTGGGCAATTGTGTTTCACTGCCACATTCGTTTGTGCTTCACTGCACAAATAGGTTAAATATCGAGGTCAAATTCCTCTGTGCAAGCATAGTGGGTCAGTCGCTTCATATAACGGCATGGACTTCCATGGCCGAGCAAGTGCATTATATCAAGTGTTGGATGGAGTGATGTAAAGCATGGTGCCACCAGACTCTGGAGCAGTAGAAATGTGTTCTGTGGAATGACAAATTACAGATCTCTATCTGGAAGTCTGATGGGAAATGTTAATGCTTCAGCAAACTAAGACATTTCTGACAATAGTTTTCCCCCAACTTTATGGAAACAGTTTAGGGAAGTTCTTTTTCTGTTCCAGAATGACTGTAACCCATTGCGCAAAGCAAGGTCCACCCCAATAAATACCTTTATGAAGAATTAGAACAGTGATTGTAAGCCAAGGCCTCTTGTCCACTATCAGTGTCTGACCTTCCAAATACTCTTCCCAAAAGAATGGAGGTATAGTTGCAAAAGGGGAAACACATATTAGAATAGGATGTCATGAAAGCTCCTGTAGGTGTAATGTGTGGGAGTGCCAATACTTTTGTCCATATATTGTATATGCTTGCATTTGACATTGTTCTAAGGGTTTTTTGGGGGGTAATTGAAGCAGCAGTAAATGTGCTGCTATCATCATAATAACTGGGGACATTTTCTCAGTGGGCAGTCTTTGAAAGAATCTAAATTCTGCCAACTACAAAATGAGCGAGGGCCGCCCTCTTGTTCTCTTAGGCATCATGTTAGGTTTCACTGTCTACTCCTACACTGCATTCGTGCTTAGACTACAGGATGTTGTGTTGATCACTTGGCAATCTCTCACTAGTATTTTGTCCAGCACAGTCTGAACTCAATGATCAACAAACTTAGCTGGCTGTTGATTATGTTCAGGTGGCAGGGGATGGCAAATGTCCATTTGTGACAAACAAGTGAAGAGAAAATGAATAAGAGGGAATATAGAGCCTAATATATTCGAATGAGCCAAGCATCTACCATTTCATAGAGAAGTTATGTTATAATTGGTTTACATAGTAAATAGCTTAGTTAGGGTTTGTTTGGTTTTTTTTTATTATTATTCAAACAATGCATATATACATGTATACATACATACAGTTTATTTATTTATTTATTTAATATTATTGTGTTATCCTTTGAAATAGAATTGCTTTTGACTCCAGTCTCTATACTTTTACACATATTGGAACTTATTTACAACTGATGTTATTTATTGCTTCAGATCTACACTAATGTATTGTACAAGTACTTAATCATAATTCCAGTCCCATGTTGCACATTACTGATGATTGCACCTGTTAGGAACACAATACCCAGCTGTCTTAGAGATCAACATGGAGCTGTATGATGCATGCAGTTTTTTTTCCCTGAATAGTAAAAGATATAAAGCCTGTCCATGCCTGTTCCTGAATCTGCTGAGTGCATCATCGCTCAGCCCCTGCCTGTTCCTGAGTGTGATAAGAATGTAATCATTCGGCCCATGCCTGATCCTGCTGAGTATATCAACGCCCATGCCTGTTCCTGATCCAGCTGAGTATGTCATCCTTGCTCAATCAGTGCATGTGCCTGATTTGACTGAGAAAGTCACTGCTGGGAAGGCTGTCACTCTTAGCGTGTGCTCTGGCCTGATCCTGGCCCTGCTGGGAACATCAGTTGTGGGGGTCACCATTCAGCTCTTGCCAATCCCTGCAGGTGTTGTAGGTGCACCTTAGGATTGGAGTTCAATTAAGACTACAATACCTAGAAGCCACAGCATGTCACATGAGGCTCTTCTGCTGCCCCCTACTATGCTTAGTAACTTTTAATTGCACATACCTTTAGCTAGTTTAATTTGAGTTTAGTGTAGTATTAATAGACCTGTGTTTTTGGCTCAGTACTGTTTTATTTTGAATTTGCTTGCTGGTTTCATGCTTTTCGGGTTTAGTATTGTTATTTTTGGTTTGTTTTCATATTTCAAGCTTTTCCTCATGTTATGGCTGTAGTTTTTATTTTATTACAAATATTGACCGCACTTGTATCCTAACCCCTTGTTTTGTGTGCGTTTATACTCTCGCACATAACAGCACCACACCACCACCTATTTTAGTATTTTTGTGTTTAAGAATAATATTACAAGTTATACAGGAAGGTCTTTCCTAAGGACAGACTTCCAAAGACAGCAAGCTGGACTAAAAACTAGCTGAAAAGTAAGGTTTCATCAGTAAGCGTTACAACATGACATTACTGTTTAAATTGTTAGATTTACTTAGTTAATGGTGCACCAAGTATATTGACACTGTCTAAAATTAATTAGGCCTTGCGTTTGAAACATGTACATACTTTAAAAGTAGTGAAAGGTTTAGGTTAGTAATAAGCTGTTATTTTATTAAGCTACTGCACTTTATCAAAACTACAACAGTTTGTACTAATTAGTTAACAAATCATTTCTTACAAATGAGCCAAGAGTGCTGAAAAATCCTAAAAAAAAATCCTAGAAGAGCAAACAGGTGGCCTTATAACAACAGAACTTTAAAAATTTTGTAATAATACAAAATGCAAAAGTATTCATCATAAAACATGTTTCTTAAAGACGACAATGAAAATGAGTCATGCCGGAATTATACAGTAGAAATATTGAATGCTGTTTTGGGAAATTCCTTTGGCACCATGCAATCAAATTGAATTGACAACAATCTACATTATTGATAATGTTGAACAGTGAAACGCTACATTCATTTAGATAATTCTAGTTCTGTATTAGATATGGAATGAACAGATGAGATTTTCTTGGGGGAAAATATATATATATATATATATATATATCTAATAATAAACATCTGACAAAACAGCTCTGACTCATCGAGGCATGGACTTTACAAGACCTCTGGAGGTGTGCTGTGGTATCTGGCACAAAGATGTTAGCAAAAGATACTTCTCAGGATTCTCTGTTGAATCAGACAAGACAGGCCAGCCTTCGCCCCCAAGCATATTAGTGAGCATTGGGCTTCCAAAACCTGTTGTCCTTTGTTGGACCAATTTTGGTACTAACCACTGCATAGCAGAACCTGTAGTTTTGGAGATGCTATGACAAAGGTGTCTAATTTGTTAAATTGCCAATATGTCTTGTTTCGTCAAACTTCAATCATCCAGTCCACCAAACACCAAATAAGTCAATGCCAGAATAAGCTGTTTGGCAATGGCGGACATTTGGCAATTTTTTCATGGGCGCAACCCACATACTCAGCTCTGCTTCTCAACCCACAAATGCATGTTCCTTACAATTGTGGCACCTTTTAAAAAGGAAATTAACAGGTTTCCCAAAGGTATTAAAATTTATCGCCAAGAAGCATTGTTACAACAAAGAAATTTACCAAACACAAATTGCCTTACTTTTTGTGCTATGTATATACAACCATAACGTGATATGTAAATCTCAAATATAGACTGATTCTGAAGAGGTATACCTGTTATTGCTTTTCACTGAGAGCTGTCATTGTATTGCTCCAATCCTTTTTATGTATAACATTACTTTAAAATTAAAGTTTCCTCATTTGTCATATGACCAAGTTGCTAGGAATTTTGTTCCCCAAAATTCAACTCGAACAACAGCATATCAGCTCAGCTATTTCAATGCCCACACCACACCCTCCCTGGTCACCTTCCATATTCCAGATGTGGGTCTATTCTGAGTTTTATGACAGGTGATAGTACACTGATGAGTAATATTGTTACTCACCCATTCCACTGAATCTGATCTGAATTCATATCTGCTTCTGTTGCTGCTAACTAAGGCACCCTATGGTGTGAACATGTGGTCCAATCTGTCCAATTAGTCTTTAGGACGGAGAATTTAAAAGGCATGAATAAAATGTACACAATTTGACCACCATCACTAAAGTCAAAACCAGACAACACAGAAATCTTATTTTTATAAGCATTTAAACACAAAGCCTCAGTTTGGATAGACTTTAATACATAGTGTACACGTTTTGAACACTCGGGAAAGAGTTAGTGATCTTTACACACTTTCCATGTGCTGCCAGGCTACAGCCATCTGTGCTGTCAAGACCAGTGCCTGTCACCAGGCTTCAGAGGTGGATGCACAGACACACACATTTGAGGATAACATTTTATTTAAAAAAATACAATTACTAGATGTTAATAAAGGAATTACAATTATTTTAAACAATCCATCATTAACCAAATGCTTGTTTGTGGCATTCTTCTAAGCATATTTTAATGGATTACACACAGATACACTGAGCTACTCAAGGCTTCGTGTGGTTTAAAAGGTCACACAGCTGTTGAATCTGAGATACCCAAAATCACACGTTTCCACAAGGCTCAAATTATCCGCTGTCCTCAGCAGTCATTTGAAAGCTTGGACCTTCTACAGCTACCACACACACCAACACCCACCCACCTACACACACACATACCCAGAGGGTAGGGGGCACTGATTAGTGGCAGAAGTGGCAGTGGAACCTTAATTACACAACCCCTTATCTAAACTCGCTTCTTTAACATGTGTAATTAGTGGCGTCTCGATTTTTCTGGATTTGGTCCTTTAGGAGTCTGCAATCAGTAGGCTGGTAATAAGAAAAAGGGAAGGATGTAGAAGTGAAAATTAATTATAATGTTCTAAAGCTTGGTTTCTAAAACAGGTTATAAATCTTTAATGAATAGGATTTCATAAATTTAATATCGATTCACCCAGGGTCATGTGACTGCAACTGAATGACCTTTTACAAGCATTTTTGTTTTATTCTATGCCTCATTACATTTCAGTTGGAATACAGACACAACCTTTATTTTAAATAAAATTAAACATGCAACCTAATACTTCAGCAGTTTGTCAGAGCCAGGCTGCAGCATGTTTATTATCATACCAAGACCAACAGAGTAATTACACTGATGATGTCCTGGTGACATGTGGTACCTCAGTGGTTAGGATTTTGGACTAATTAGAAGGTCAGGAGTTTGAATCCCACCACAACCATGCTGCCAATGTTGGGTCCTTGAGCAAGGCCCTTAACCCTCAACTGCTCAGCTATTTAATGCTATGTGATAAATGTAAGTCGCTCTGGACAAGACTGTTTGACAAATGCTGTAAAAAACAAATTATCCATGAAGGCAGAAATGTGGTTTTTAGTTTGACAATTTTCTCTTTCCTAAGGTATGTTCTCTTCTTCTAGGGCGTGTGCATGTGTTACATTCCTGAAGTGAGCGCTGCAACAGATATACCTGATTTACTGGAGAAAACAGACAGAAGATGGATAATAGGATGGTCTTTTGCCTCTCTGCTTTAATTATAGAAGGAAGTGGGTGCACTGACTTACTCCGCTGCACCAGCTGCCCCCCCTAGTGGTCGCTTCCAGCATGAAGTTTACAAGCATTAAAATCAAAAGGACACGTTAACCATTTAAGAACACATATTAAACACAAACAGAAAACTTTTGTGATCTCCCTGAACTCTCCTGAGGCAAGGGGGATCACACATGGAGATGTGCTAAAATGCTAACCCTAGGACCACCAAGGAGCTAGGCTATGCTAGCTGTAATAGGCTTTTCATCAGGAACTTCAGCACACTCAAAGCTCCTTTCACTACACTCCTCAAGAACGCTTCATGTAGGTCAATAGGATTTGCTGCAGCTGCATCAGTTGGATTCCTCATTGCCTTTTTTGGTAGAATTGGGCACCTCTAAAGTGTGAGTCAAAACCGTCATGTTCCAGTGGCAAGACGATCCACCAAATCTTTACCCGGTTGTCTTCTTTTCTGAGAAGCTCACATATACCAGGGGAGGATGAAGATTAGCAACCGCAACTACTTCCCATCAAGCTATCCCTGGAGGAGTTGAGTACTGACTGTAAAAGCCATCTATGGTGTATATGGACATTCACAAACAAAGCAGAAGAAACTTGTTCATGCTTTTGTTACCTCTAGGTTGGATTATTGTAATGCCTTGTTGTCTGCTTTTTCCAGTAGGTGCATAAACAAACTGCAGTTAGTCCAGAATGCAGCAGCCAGAACGAACGACAACAAAATTTGTCACCTTCTGGTTCTCCCTTGTAGTTATGCTGTCTTAACTAGTCTGCCGAAGTTTCTGCTTGCTCTCTGCACTCTGCACACAATATTTAAAGTGACCATTACATAAAGATAAAACTTAACTCTCGGTTTTCTCTTCTCATCTTCCATTCTGATGAGCTACACCTGCTACGGCTGAGGCACCAGGAGATAC
>JAOVVF010000018.1:20090503-20101523 GCA_028565595.1 Duopalatinus emarginatus
GGTTAAATGCGGAGGTCACATTCCTTCTGTGTGCAAACACAGTAAGGCAAAATAGTTCACTTTCATTTCATTTCATTGAGATTCCTGCATTACTCATGTTAAACTGAGGTTCTTGTATTTGACGTATGATAGAATAGCTCATTATTCAGCTTGTCTGGTGGTAGGCTGAGTAAATAACATCCACATGTCTGGCTAGGCACGTGGAACGGGACAACGCGAGTGGCCATCAAGACACTGAAGCCGGGCACCATGTCTCCGGAAGCCTTCTTACAGGAGGCTCAGGTCATGAAGAAACTACGACATGAGAAGCTGGTGCAGCTCTACGCTGTGGTATCTGAAGAACCCATTTATATTGTCACTGAATATATGAGCCAAGGTGAGGGTCACTTTCCGTTTTTAACTAATTAATAATGTGGAACTTTGACCGATCCACCATAACATTAAAGCCACCTGCCTAAACAGGAGCCAAAACAATTCTGAACCATCCAGGCATTAACTCCACAAGACCTCTGTAGGTGTGCTGTGGTATCTGGAACCAAGATGTTAGCAAGACCTCCATCTGTGGATGTTCTTTGGCATCAGACCAAACAGGGAAGACTTTGCCCCAAGCACCTCAGAACCTTGGGTGCCATTGACCCTGTTGCTGAGTCACCCTTTTTTTCTTTTCTTGTACCACTTTTGATAGGTATCTACCTCTGTGTACTAGGAACACCTGCTGTCCTGGATATGCTCTGACCCAGTTTTCAAGCCATCACAATTTGGTCCATGTCAGAATTGGTCAGGTCCTGACACTTGCCCATTTCACCTGCTTTCAACACATCAACTTTGAGAACTAACTGTTCACTTGTTGCTTAATATATCCCACCCACTGCAATTGTAATAAGATAATTAATGTTATTCACGGCACCTGTCAGTGGTTTTGTGGTTTTAAGGTTATGGCTGATCTGTGTAAGTACGACTAGAGGGCTGACATCTTAAAATGTGTATACATGATGTTTAAACCCTGTTATTTGCCTGCACACAGGTAGTCTGCTTGACTTCTTGAAAGGCGACATGGGGAAGATGTTACGGTTACCTCAGCTTGTAGACATGGCCTCACAGGTGACCGAATCTCAAACACACCACCAGGCAACAGCTCAAAAAAAAATCTCATACCAAACCTAATAACCAGTCCTATTAGGATCATCTGAGTGGTCCATGTGTGTTGCCCCTATATGCGGCTTGCTTGCTTGCTTGTGATGTACACAATCCCAAATCCACACCAATTACATTGAACAGTAGGCACTAACGATACCACAAATTAAATAAATATATGCAAACAAAAGAAATATAATTAACAGATACATATAAGTATACAGTCGGTCAGTTAGACCATCAAAAATCACTGGACGCAGGGCAGGCATACCCCCTAGACAGGGTGCCAATCCATCGCACACTCACAACTAGGGCAATTAAGCATTTGCCCTAATAGAAAACCGGAGCACCTGGTGAAAAAACCCACACGGACACACATGGAGAACATACAAAACTCCTCAGAGAGGGAGATCAGAGCGAGTATCGAACCCACACTCCAAGATCTTCGGAGCTGTATAGAACACACACACCACCTGCGGCACCAATGTGCCGACCCTAAATAAACCTAAAAAATATTTGAAATAGTACACAGTGAATGAACTAGGCTGATGAATGTGACGTTAAAATGAAAACATATACTGTGTATAAAAGTAAAGTGCAGAATTTCTGAATTTAATGTCTTTGGAATTAGACTATAACAGTTTTAACCAGGGTCTTCACGGATCCTTAAAAAGTATTAAAAAGTCGTAAATAAAATGAAAGAAAAGATATCAATGAAAGAAAGAAAGATAGCAATATCCGACGAGAACATTTTTCTTGCTAGTTCACCAGCACATGTCTGTATCTAACCAGACTGTAAAAGAAGTGTGTGCCTAGCACTCGCATCATCAGTTTTTCAGAGTGGTTATTTTTCAGAGACGATTCGCGGCAAGATGGGGAAATGCAGGTTTAATGATAACTGGCTTGAGGATGGACAGTATAGTGGTTGGTTGCAAAAAGCGACACAGTATGAAGAGCGGTGCAAACCTTGTAAGAAAAACATAAAATTGGGGACAATTGGCTGTACAGCTCTTGACGCACATATGAAAGGGGAGAAGCACAAGCGTTATGTCCACAGCCAGACAACAACTGCCCCAATTCAGATGTTTGCGGCACCGGTATCTAACGTTACTGCAAATGCAAACACTAACGTTACACCCGCTTCGGGATCCCACACAAGTAATGCCTTCAGTGCATTCTCCCTAACTACTAAACTTAAGGCTGAAGTTTTTTGGGTTTTGCAAACGTTTAGCCGACATCACTCCTATACTCCCAATGAAGATGTAAATGCTGTTTTTAGTGGTATTGAGAAGGCAGTTGCCTGTTATGCACCTCCTGTTGGTAAACGTTCACTGACTATTTGCACTGTTGCTCAAATACAAATGTGTTCTGTTAAACTGCGTGTAGTTGATTTTTTTTTTACAGTGTAAAAGGTTAGATTTCTGTCATGATCATTTTTTCATCATGCACTACAAACTAAAGACACCACACAATGCAGTGTGTTAAGTGTGCCGCCTCCTGTGCTGTCGTCAGATCGCCTCTGGCATGGCGTATGTGGAGAGAATGAACTATGTCCACCGGGACCTCAGGGCTGCCAATATCCTGGTGGGAGAGAACATGGTGTGTAAGGTGGCTGATTTTGGCCTTGCCCGACTCATTGAGGACAACGAGTACTTTGCGAGGCAGGGTGAGTGAGACAGAAGAGCACCCCCCCCACCTCCCCTTCTCACTCTCATGCAGAATAAGTGCACAGTTTACCTCACCACACACCACCCCACTTTATGTCTGTTATACACTTTCTCATCTGTGTACACAGGTGCTAAGTTTCCTATAAAGTGGACCGCGCCAGAAGCCGCTCTGTATGGGCGCTTTACTATCAAATCTGATGTCTGGTCGTTTGGGGTTTTACTTACTGAGCTGGCAACTAAAGGCAGGGTGCCGTATCCAGGTACATAATTTATCACATGTTCTTCTGTTATTGGTATCAATACTTGTGAATTTTCCCTGATGTGTAGGTTGTAGGTTTGAGTATAAAATAAGATTATTTAACACTGAATTCTTTATTTTCATCAGGTATTAAAAAAAACCTTTACATGTTTAATGTATTTGTTTTTATCAAAATGACCAAAGCATAATCTGTATATATGTGAGCTGGTCTGGAAAAATTCACTGAATATTTCTGATTGAAATATGACATTCAGGTGAAAAAATCAGGGTTTGGTAATTTTTTTTTAATTTATTTTTTATCTGAAATACATTTTAAGAAAATACAAATATATTGCACCAAAAAAAAATCATTTTATTGTTATCTATGCAGTATTTTATTTGTATTTTTCTTTTAATTAGTTTTTTTTTTTTTTTTTTTATTTTGCCCATGCTTTCATTTTCAAAGATTATAGTTTATCATAATATAGCTTATAGCTATATTATAATATAGCTTCACTGAAATATTCACTGAATATCTCTGATTGAAATATGACACTCAGGTAAAAAAAAAAAAAACAGGGTTTGGTAATTTTTTTTATTTATTATTTATCTGAAATACTTGTTAACATTTTAAGAAAATACAAATATATTGCACCAAAAAAAAAAAATCATTTTATTGTTATCTATTTTATTTGTATCATTTTTTTTTAATTAGTTATCTTTTTTATTTTATTTTGCCCATGCTTTCTTTTTCAAAGATTATAGTTTATCATAATATAGCTTATATCTATATTATTATTTGTGGCTGAGGTGCATGCAACAGAGAGTAGAAAGTGAAATGATTGACCTTTGTTTCTCAACATCATTGCACACAAAGAAATTTGACCTCTGCACACACTTCCCTGGAAAGTGTTGGTTTTAAAGGGGGCACCATGACATAAAAGCATCATGTCATATATGTACTAAATACCATGAAAACAAAATGAAATCAAATAGTAATTTTAAGCCATATTTTTTTTTCCCTCCGTGTCCTGCGTAGGCATGGTGAACCGTGAGGTGCTGGACCAGGTGGAGCGTGGCTACAGGATGCCATGCCCGGCGGAGTGCCCAGAATCGCTCCATGATCTCATGCTTACATGTTGGAGAAAAGAGCCTGAGGAGCGGCCCACTTTTGAATACCTGCAAGGCTTCCTGGAGGACTACTTCACCTCCACAGAGCCCCAGTATCAGCCAGGAGAAAACCTGTAAAGAAAGTATAGTAAAGTGATTCCGTCTGGGAGCAGGAGAGAGGACGGAAGACTGTCTGTGCTGCGCTTGAGAGTTTAAATGACGGATTGATGCAGAATGTTAACGTTCGATTGAGTTCTGAGGCTAGGTAATCAATAATCTTTAGAGTTGTAGATCATTTGGGGAACTGCAGCAGGCTGGACGGTGGATGAGGCCAGAGAGAATCAGGGACAGTTGTTAAACTGCTCCCTTTAAAAAGACGTCAGGTGTCACGTGACCAATCACCAGGACAGCGAAATGAAAAAACATCTGCTTTCACCAGTTTACATAATTAAAGTGAATTGATTATATATTAGTACTGAATATTTATAATCAAGTCTTACATAAACAAAAGAGCATTTTTACCGTTCACAGAAGCAGATGGATTCTGAAGGCTGGGCAAATCAGGTTTAAAGATGTACTTCTGTTAAAGGACAATGCAAGTGTTAGGTTAGAGTTCATCTGTGGAATTAAAGGAAAAGGCAACGTTTTGTTTAAACTCCAAAACGTCTGACATGTTCGTTATTGTACACTGAAGTACCAAAAAAACTGGCACACCAATCTAATACTCAATAGCATGGACTACACAAGTTGGTGGAAATATTCTGTAGGCAACAAACACCAATTCTTCCTGCAGAATGGTCCACAATTCTGTGTTCCAAGGTGTTGGAGGCACGAATAGCATGACATCCCAGATGCGCTTGATAACGTTGAGATCTGGTGACTTGGGTGTGAATGGCAAAACCCCAGACTTGGCATCTCTAGATGTGTTGTGGTCCTGTTAGAAAAGGACAAAGCCGTCAGGATATGAACAGGTGTAACTTATGTGTTTGCTGTTTTAAATCATTGACTAGACAGTGATTTAAAGAACGTAGGACTGCAGAAGGTTTTTTTGACCCGTGGTAACTGATTAAGCTCTGAGGCGGAAGCTCACTTGAGAAAAGTGAGGCTGTGATTAAACATTCTGTATAAAGAAACATAGCTCGTTCACTTTCTTAGTCTCAGAATGGTTACCAAAAAACACATCTTTGGCTCCTGTAAAGCAACTAATGGAAATATTCTTAGAAATGTTGAGATTAGCTTCTTTTTAACATACCTTAGGCAAGCCTCTGTAGATGCTCCAACACCTCCAATGGGTCCTCCATCCTGTTAGGATACTCTATCACCACATCCTTTTATTTCTCACAAGATTGAAAAATCACCAGGAACCCAGATCCAAACCCTTTAAGACGACTGATTAGATGAGACGAGATGTCCAAAACTGTCAATGTCTTCCAATACACATCTGACTGACCTCCTTCAGTATTGCCTGGAAGATGACATCCTATGTTCTGGTCCCTGTTTCCTAAGCTTGGATCAACTGGAAAAGGACAGAAACTGTCAAGCAGCAATCATTTATTGAATCCTAATGACATGCTCGTAAGGCAGATGGAATCCGGTCGGTCATATTTGCGAAAAACAAACAAGTGAGCAAATGAAGTGTTCAAGGCCAAACTCCAAAATAAAACAGATGCCTTTAATACAGCCTTGTTAAAAACTTTTTCTGATCTCTTTCCTTTAATATTATGTTTTTTTCTGATATTACCTGATGTTTTCTGAAGTCTCAAATCTACTGACAAAGTCTTTTACAGCTGTGTAGTTTTATTCTCATGGGAGACATTTTTTGTACAATTCTATTATATATAAAAATTTTATTTTTTATTAATCTTATTATTTGTTAACAGTGATTTGTAGTTTAGTCTGAATTGTAAGTTAGGAACACAAATCTTCTCAATTTCTTATGGGCTTATGTCAAGTGTTTAGTGCTTTTAAAGCCCTTATACATGCTTTTGCTTACATTTCTCAAAAAGCAGGACAAACTTCCGTCTGATCTTGTGTTTAAATTTACACTGAAATAACAGAAAACTGGTTTTGTAGAAATATTCTATAGGCAATAAACATCATACCTCCTTACCGTACAGTTCACAATTCATACTGTTGAGATCTGGTGCCTTAGATGGGAATGGTTCTGTTAGAAGAGGCCAAACCTATCAGAATGAATGCAGGGCATTACAGGACGGGTGTAACTCGTCAGAAAGGAGGCACATAGTGAGACATTTGTAGATGTTCTATAGAATGCCAGCGAAACAAAGCCTATACTATTACGGAGCCACCATCAATCTCTACCAGTTATTTTCAACAGTCTGTACCAGATTTTCTGGCACTTCAGTGTATACCAACGCCACAATGTTTTGCTCATGATTAACACTGCATATGCTTTTTAAAAGGCAACTATATTAACCGTTACTTATGCTTTTCTAAGGCCAACACTAGGACACCATTTGACTTGAAAAGTCTGATTTTCTCTACATCACTGGATTTCTGATTATATTCTGATATAAGACTGAGTGTTTTCCAATCCAGCCTTCTTTTTCTTAATTTGATCTATCTGTTCTGTGCTGAGGTTAATAAGGTTTGTAGGGCATATTTATGCGTATGTTAGGATGGAGATTGGATCTGTGAATAATAATAATAATAATAATAATAATAATAATAATAATAGGAGGGTAGGTAGTCACTCGTGCACTGTTTCCTATCATCTGTGGTCGGTTGCTTTTCTCACTTTCGAGTGCTCTCGAGACACTGGACAGTTTGTTGTAAATACTTTCTAGTTATGCTTAGTGTAAATATTCATAATGCTCAGATTGATATTTTTAAATCATCTCTGAAATCATGATTAGCTCAACTACTCTCAAATTTTCTACTTTTCTACTTTATAAGCTGTAAAACCACTCCATACAACCATGTTCTTCTTCACCACTCTGTGCACTCTGTGATTCGGGTCATGTTTTGGAACGGATCTGACACTGAGATTTCAATTGTGCAGTTTTTTTTTCTTCACAGCCTTTTTAACCCACTATTCCTACATTTCTAGCAAAGACGCTATTGTCTTCTTATATGGCAATGATGTAATCAGCCTATGCAGTTTTACTCCTGTCTTATCCCCCTTTTTCTTACAGCATATTGTACAGTTCTGTTTACGCTATGACCTGTTCCATGTAAAGTCTTTGCAATGAGAGATGTATACTTCAAATGTTAATACATTATTATCTTTTCTAAGTGCAATAAACTACATTTCTTAAGTTTGAATTGTAAAGCATGTACTTTTTCTGCATCTTGTATCTAAAAACCACAGGATGCAAATTAATCCTTATTGGTTAGTTCATTGTTTGGGGCATTCAGGGGGAAAAAAGGGATTATTCCAGGAACAATGGGAATTCACCTTGAATAAAGTGCCATACCATTCCAGGGTAATATACAGTACACACACTCACAATTTTAGTAAATTTATCTTTTCATTCTGACTGGTGAATAAACTAGTTCTGCACGCTATTTTTGACTGCTGTGCAATTCTTGCTTTGCTTCCAAGATTAAGTTATTGTCTGTGAATTTATGTGTTCTGTCACTATGTCTACATGGGGTTCAATTGGGTTCTCTGGTTTCCTCCAACACTTCAAATCGATGGCCACTAACTGGCGTCCCAAGATTGGCACTGGATCCACTTTGATCAGGATGAAGTGGTTACTGAATAAATGAGTGAATACATGAAATAAGTAAATAAGGCATTGATTTTTCCCACAATGGTTATGGTTTTGTCTGGAGACCATCCTGAATCATACTGCACAAGGCAGGAATACCCATAATAAAATGAATAAAGAATTATGGATGTACAGTAAATAAATTGATTAATCGAAAGAGTGAATATAAACAGACAGCAAACACACCCCTGAGGGTTACCTAGAGGTTGCCGGTTTGATCCCCCGTACTGACAAGACATGACTGAAGTACCGTTGTGCAAGGCACCTGACCCCCCATGGGGGTATTCCAGAAAGTGGGTTTAACAAACTCTAAACTTAACCCTGAACTCTGAGTTGACTTACCCCGGTCTGACATAACCATGGAGTTTTCGGTTCCAGAAAAGCTGATCGGATTTAAAATAGTCTAGGTAAGTCAACTCTGAGTAGGTTGACCCCAGCAGAAGCGCATCATTTACGGTTAACTACAAAAGACATTCTCAGTAGAGCGCCGATGAACGGATTCACCATAGATGTGAATGAGAAAAAGAACATAGCCTCGTATTTTACACCACTGAAGTTTTACAATATTAATAACTATATATATATATATATATATATATATATATACACACACACACACACACACACACATAGCCAGATTATAAACACGTATTGACACGTAAAATTACTCATAACACAGAAGGGCCACCACCACCACCACCTTTTACACAGACAGAGGAGCTGACTCTGCTCTATAGCTGATCAGTGACTGGCTCATCAGCTCATCAGAGCCAACAACCTCCCAAATGCCTCCTAATTTAATTTACATGAACCCTTTTCTGTGGACTGATCCACAGACTGAAAGTGAGGTAATGTAGCAGTTAATCAGAGAGATAGTGATTAGTCAGCTAGATGGTGAGGATCCTCATCAGTATGTATCTGGGTTATGGCAGAGTGTCTCTCTCCTCTTATGGTGGCAATGCTGTTTAATACCACACATGCTATTATATGTTACATGCCCTCTGTGAGTGACATTAAGCCCCTGCAGTCACTGAAATCTGGCCTTAAGTATTCTTATAGTCATTTAAACCCTTACCCTAATTCTGCTGTGGGCCAAGTTGGAGCATGACTATGGTCCAGGGTCGGACCACACGCCTAGCAAAACAGTCGCCTTGTCAATATGTTTCATCATCCTGATATGTGTAACCATCCTGATATATTTAATTCTCCTGATATGTTTAATCATCCCGATATGTTTAATCATCTTCTACACTGTACGGACAACTTGCATAAAAATCCACTATGTGTAATATTTAAAAATGTAGTTACTTTAGATAATTGATTAAGATATAAAACAGTGATGTTGATGGTAATATTAATGGTGAATCAGGGTCTAATGACATGGTCCTCAACATCCACTAGATACTGAAGTTAAGGACACACCCTTTCTCATGAGTAATGGGCTTGTAACTTTGGGTTAGGGTTAAGTAAACCTGCCAGAAAGCTGGTTAGCTTCAAAGCGTAAGTTGCTATAGCAACTGACACAGAGTCTCTTTAATCCCGGTTTCTGGAACAGAAAACTCCTGGGTTTTAGTGAACTATACCCTTACTTAACCCGCTTTCTGGATTACCCCCCTGACAGTACTAAAAATTCAGTATTCAAGGAAGCGTGCAATTGGCACAACTGACTGTTGTGAATTGAGTGGCCCATGGTGGCGGTGGGGTTATGGTATGGGCAGGCATAATGGACAATAAACACACAGGTGCATTTTATTGATTTATATGATTGCACACTCCCTCAAAACTGTGTCAATGTGCTGTGTGATAAAACTGCACATTTTGGAGTGACCTTTTATTGTGGCCAGTCTGAGGCGGCACACCTGTGCAATAATCATGATGTCTAATCAGCATCCTGATATGCCACACCTGTCTTGACAAAGGGGAAGTGTTCACTAACACAGATTTAGACAAATTTGTGAACAATATCGTCCTTTTGTGTACATAGAAAAAAATCTTAGATCTTTGAGTTCATCTCATGAAAAATGGGGCAAAAACAAAAGTGTTGCAGTTATATTTTTATTCAATATATTTTCTTTATCCAATGTAGGTAGGGAAGTAGATAAATCAACATAACCAACATAAAGTGTCTTAAAATGGTTTTGGGCCCTCATGTGCCACCAGAAAAGCTTTGACCTGCGTAGGCATTTGATTCGACAAGCCTCAGGGTGCTCTACTAGAGAGAACACCATTTTTCCAATAGAAAGCCCCTCATTTAATGTTTCTTTTGCTTCTTGTGCGTCATGCTTGAAGAGACCACTCCCATCAGGATAGAAATGTTTTATTATGTACATGAAGTCTGTAGATAAAGTCATTTTCATATTCACTTAGTCCATCAGGGCCACGGTTTGTCCACCCAGAATCACTGGACGCAAGGCAGGAATACCACCTGCTCAAGGTGCCAACCCATCTCAGGGTACCTTTGCACACCCACACCTAGGGGCAAGACTTGAGTGAGGCTTGAAAACACAACCACAGGTCCCTGGAGCTGCGTAACACACACACACACACACACACACACACACACACTGACGATTGTGTGTTGATAAAGCATAAACCTGTGTTTGACACTAGATGGCGCCAGATCGTAAAATAATAATATTAATAATATTAATAATATTAATAATAATAATAATAATAATAATAATAATAATAATAATAATAATAATAATAATAATATTTTTTAAATATGTGGCAGTTAAAGCATTTAATAAAGCATTTAAACACACAATAAACTTTGGAGTTAATTATGTAATTATGTACAAATTCTTTAATTACTTAATTATTTAATTAAGTTATTTAAACATTAATAGATATAATTAATCTGTAAACATCCCATAATAATCTGGGATTAAATCCTGGGGTGCAAGTTAGTGGCTATTGATTTGATTTTGGTCTATTATATGGTGTAAATTTCTCCTGCTGTAAATCATGTAAAAGTCCCAAATCCTCTCACTGTCTAATAGACACCAGTTAAAACTCTGTCTCTGTCTCATAGACACCAGTTACAACTCTGTCTGTCTCATAGACACCAGTTAAAACTCTGTCTTTGACTCATAGACACCAGTTAAAACTCTGTCTTTGACTCATAGACACCAGTT
>JAOVVF010000018.1:20101963-20113127 GCA_028565595.1 Duopalatinus emarginatus
TTGCTCAAGGGCACCTCAGTCGTGTCTTGCCCTGGGTGGGGATCGAACCCACAACCTTCCAGTCAAGAGACTGGTTCCCTAACCACTCGGCCATGGCTGCCCCCAAGCTGAACAAACCATGCCACCACCAGCCTGTGTATTTTGCACAGGCTCATCTTCAGCCTATACAAATGCCTGGACAGATTGTGAAGGACAATATGGTCTATAAGTAAAGGGGAAAAATAGAAAGACCATTAAGTTATATGTGAAGGGATGTATCAAATTCATCTAGTCCAGCTGGAGTGTGAGCAAGCCTGAGGTCATGGTGGTTTAAAGAAAAAAACCCTGAGATGACAAGAGGAAGAAACCTTGAGAAGAACCAGACTTAAAAAAAGCATCCTCATTTGGGTGATTATAAATAATGCCTTCTATAAGTGTGTGCTTTATAGGAAAAAATACACTCATGTAACCAGGAAATAAACGATGTGACCTGAAGTAGGAAGCTGTGGGGGATTAATCTGATTAAAAAGCATGCAAGCAGTAAGAGCTGCCTATAGGTAGATGATTGAAGTATAAACTTTAGCATTTTTTACTGCTGCTGAGATATCTGGTTACTCTGGTTTTAATGTGAATGCTGTCTGGAGCATTCTGATTTCATTCTATTGAACAGTTTCACCAACCAACACCTTGTACAGGAATTGTCAGGAACTGTCACACTGTGAGCTAAACCTCTACAATAAATAGCATTAGATGTGTTCGGTACTCCACACTTGTCGCATGTTTATCTGCTGTGGTTAAGGAACCAGCTGTGTGTTGAGTTTCTGGTTCGATTCACACAACCAACTAAACATGATGGAAGTGCCCATGATCGAGGCACCTAAATGGTCCCCGGGTCCATAGACAGAGTTGCCCACTGCTCTGCTCACTTTATAAGCATGTTTCACTGCACAGATGGGTCCGAATTGGTCCATGGTTTACTTTCACTTTACTTTCACTTCACTTATTTGGTTTGAACAGGTTTCAGTGATCGGTGGCTTCTATATGTGAGGCAAATGCATATCACGACCATTGGTGCGCACTGATTGCTGTATATGCACCAGTGTTACCAATGCTCTATGTCCAAAAGTATGTGGACAGATAGGTCAGTCTTTCTCAAACTGTTCTGACTCAAAGCTGAAGGAGTTGTTTTCTTCACCGTTATGAATTGTATAGACCAAGAAAAACTGGCACAGACATGCCTATGGAAAACCGGTTGTGCCTGCTAGTGTGTATATAAAGTGATAAAAACAAATGGAAGCTTTATAATGTTATGCTGGTGATTAGCTGGAACCCGTGGTATATCTACTAACATCTCTGAAAGATAAACTCTGGTTGTGATGCCTGTTCATGTCCTGCATTCATTCTGATGGGTTCAACTTCTTCAAACAGGACAATGAACCACCATATGTTTAGAGATGCTAAAATTATGGTTAGAGGAAAAACACTTATCTGAGTATATTGTCTGGGTTTTGCCATTACCACCTGAGACTTGTAGACCATTCTGTGGGGTGTTTCAGGCTCATCCATGCCCTGTTGTATTGAAAAACGAGTAAGCATTGGACTGGTGTAGCAGTTTTTCTGCCACTTAAGTGTAGATAAAGAAGAAAAAAAGGATAATTAGATACATAAGATACTTCATGGTGTTGCTGTGTAACAGGTATTTTATTCATTACCCATATAATATGTAACATATTATTTGTTAACCTTACCACAATTTTGTGTTAAAACCCAGATAACGCCTTTGTGTGAGGTTTTTTCAGCCATAGGAAACAATGCATAATTCATAACTGGTGGTGATGAAGTGTTTTGTGTCACTGCTGCATGCTGCAGTTGCAAAAAGCAGGGCTCGGTTTATATGTTCCCTGAATCTCACCTCGAGCTTAATTCCAACCACATAGGTTCAAGGCAGAAGTTTCAGCCAGAGAAATCTGTGTGTGCATGTAAATTATTGGCTGTTCTTCAGCACATTTGTTTCAGGATTTGTTTAAGCACGCCTATGTGTGTTTCAATATCAGGAATAATTCGCAGCATTCTGGCTATTTAAATGCAGAATGCATGGTTTTATTACATGCGTAGTTGGTTAACCAAGAGTTTTGGCACAGGCACTGACCCGGGTGGTTATGCTATTCTTTATAAAAAACGAAGGTAAACAGTGTGCCGTGTATCTAATTTGAAAGGAATGAAATGGGCAAACAACACACTCCCTGCTTTGTTGAATCATTGGTCTGTACTGAGCTGTAAACGATGCCCCAGGGTACACAGTGGCACACAATAGACAAGCAGAGCAGCACGAGCTGGTTATGAAATGAATGCCCATTTTATACTGTTATAGAAATAGCGACTGGATATATGTAGGCAGATCTGCTTCTATTTAATAGCAATATTAAGATATTTGGTAAAGGATACCAGGTAGAATGTTCCTCACTGGTCACGTTAATCGTGTGCATAAACCCATGACCCATAAACCCAAAAAAAAAAAAAAAAAGAGTGACCTGCACATCAGTTGGGAATGGGAAGGATTATAATAGGCTAGTATGTATATATATTTAAAAAAAACTGTTTATTTGTTGAGATTTTCATACACAACAGGTTTTATCTTTATGCGGAATGGTGTGAAAAGTAAAAATAAATAAATAAATATAAGCCTTGTTGATAATTGAGGTAGGAGAAGGTACAAGTACAGCAATGATAACTCAAATAACAGTGCTTTATGTCCATGGAGAGCAGAAGAACCTCTTGAGGCATAAGGGCTAGACCAGCAGAACCCTATTCAGAATCATTCATTCAAGAACAGTGTACACTGGACAGATTGCAATTTCCACCTTTTTCTCAACCTTCTAAAAGCAGATTACCTTGTTTTAAAAATCCTGTACAGCATGTACTGTCATTGTCTACACCACTTCAGTATAATTGTCACATCATGATGCAGTGGTGTCCTGCGATGGACTGGTGTCCAGGGTTTATCTGAGACCCTGAGTAGAGTGATAAAGTGATCACTGATAAAGAATGCATCAGGGCTGATACTACTTGAAATACTGAATCCACTGATGTGTTTTATGATGTAAATGTGAATGTGCGATGTTGACTAATACAGATCTTTCAATAATCACAGTCAGGATTGGGTCAGTTTTGGGTATTGAAGTGCACTCAGAGCTCTGGTATTCTGACAATGGTCAGATCAGTGTTTCACTGATTACTATTTCAGGTTACTTGATGCATGTTCACCATCACACCCTTACAAATGACATACCACAGACCACCCGGCTCTGTATACAGTCTGGTTTGTGCCGCGTGAATGTGCAGAAAGACACCTGGTTAATCTTTGCATAACATTTTACTGTAGTTAAATTGTATATTTGCCAGATCCTGTCCCAGACCTTGTATCTGTCTTTCTTTCTTTCTTCTGTGCTTTCTTCTCTTTCTTCTGTTACATACTTTTACATTTACATTTGTTAGTCGCCCTACTCCAAAGTGACTCACAGGAGTCATTCTGATGTTTCAGTTGACTATGAACAACTTCACACACATGACCAGAGCATGGTTGTTGGTGCCAGTCGTTTAGAAACTGCTGAATCCTTGGCATTTTGAGTCAAAACAGTGTATAGTGTCTAAAAATAGTGGGGGGGGGGGGCAGGCGAGCAGTAGTTGTGTAAGAGGTAACGCCTCGTACATGAGAAAGGTCAGAGGAGAATGGCCAGAATGTTTTAAGCTGGCAGAAAGTGCCATGGAAAGCGGTACAGATTGAAAAAAAAAATTAGTGGCTGACGGTGGCTTCATTACAGTATGGGGTTTGTTTAGCTGGAATTCCATAGGACCCTGGTACATACACAAATGTCTCTGAAAGGTGAACATTTTCTATGCGTCTACCATTTTTTTCTGACACTATTTTCACATTTCTCAGTTTTTTTTTCTTGCCTAGGCGTGTTTATGACAGATAGGCAAGATTAGGCAAACTCAACAGTAAAAACAGTCTACAAGGATGCCACTTATGAGTGATTTCCCGAATTCCGCACAGCCTGAACAGATCTAACCCGATGCCCTTGGGCACGTTCACGACACATAAAGCTGGTTTTAACATGTTTCTAATCATCACAGTTTCTGAGAAATGGTCAAGGTTTTTTATAGCAAGCGTACAATTACCTCATAGCATGTACCCTTGTAACAGAAACTCTCGATTACCACACTGTCTTTTATATCATTTTGCAACATCCTCTATAACATCTGTTGTACACAAAGAAGAAGAAGTAAACTGCAAAACATCCAGCATTTGTGTACTTGCACTTTGGATCTGCATGATGTAAATTGCATTGCTGTTTATGTTGGTGTAATAGAGTTTTATGATTGGGATTTTTTTTTCATGGTGCCAGAACATCAACCTGAAATCTTAATAGTGGGTTAAGGAAATAAATGTGGTGCTTAGCAGTTGCTATATTACACAGTATTGAGAACACTAGCATAATCCCAATGGTTGACCATTACCCCACTATGTGCACCTTTGCCAAATGAAATATTTAAATATATCTGACACACATACTTGTCTAAGGCTGTCTTTTGTCACTTCTGGCTTACTCATTAGGGATAAATATATGATTTGGGTCTGATGGCACTTAACCTATCCGGGGGGCAGCACCCGGGGAGCAGTTGGGGGACTTGGGTGCCTTGCTCAAGGGCACCTCAGTCGTGTCTTGCCCTGGGTTGGGATCGAACTCGGGACCATCCGGCCACAAGACTAGTTCCCTAACCACTAGGCCACAGCTGCCCCAATGGGGTGTAACAATCTAATAATATGGATTAATACATTGATTCAGAAGGCAAATTGACAAGTTGATCAATAGAAAAATCTATTTAAACTGTAAGAAATTTAATAGCTAGCAAAGACATTTTTTGGTATCTCTGATTATTTTAAAACAGTCCTTTTTTAACATTATTTGGGATTACAGGTAGAGCCCCAGGTTCTTAAACAAAGTTGGTTGCATTGTTCAGAGGCTACCAAATGACCCCAACTGAGCAGTTTTGTGGTATCAAATCAAATTATCATGTAAATTGAAACATAAAGCATGTAGAAGCTATCGCCTCATTCCTTATTTTTATATTTTAGAGTGTCGTTTTGATTTATACTGTATCATGTAAATAAATAACTAAAGGATTTAATTTTTATATATAGATAATTTATTTACAGAATCAACCAACTGTTGGGTTTTTAGTGCACTCTGACTAAACAGGTTTCCTATTTATCACAGGAAAATGTGTCAAAATGATTGTATGTGGTAATACATTTATGATAGAGAGAATGATAAGCAGCAGGCTTTTGTTAATATGTAGTCTTCTGAAAACCATCAAGTTGCTAATTTAGTATTCTGATGTTTTTTTTTCTTTCTTTTTGGTTTGCTGCATCATCTTGTTTTTGTATTATGATTATGAATCAAGGGAAGTTGCTGATTTTATCATCCTGTCCTCCACAGGAATCCAAACAGCAATTGCAAATGACATGAAATTCTTTGAGCAGGAAGTATGGTACAGAATATTTCCGCAAGCCCATAAAGTCCATTCCCGTCCATAAATTTGAACTCAATTATACCATAAATATACGGTTTGTTGAGGTTGGTTTAGAAGCCGTGGCCTGCACAAGGCTCAGTGAAAACCTATGCAACTCCATATTAATATTGTGGAGTTTTGTGTTCAACAAGCACATACATCATGGTGAGGTGTCAACATACATGCACACATACAGGTCATGATATAGGGGGATGTGTTTGTTCACAATTTTTAATGCAGATATATTATATGTTGTGAGTATTTAGTCAATATTAAGACATATTTGTAAGTCCAGCAAGAAATTGTATGTACCTTCAAAAATCCAAGTTGAATATCCCCATTCCCTGGAATATGAGTTTACCTATTTTCTATGTTGCCTGTGTGATTAAGCTGGTCCGACCCAGTCTGTGCTGTTCTTATTAACAGCAGTAGATGGATAGGAAGTGCTGTTACTTGGGAAAACAGGTTGCCCCCTCTGACTCACAACCCTTAAACGCCCTACACTCTTTTATCTTTTGCCCCCTTACTGTTTAATTACAATCATTTTGTGGAAATAATCAACACAGAACAAAGGCGAGTCATGAGAGACCATGCTGATTTATAGTAGACTGTTTCTCAAGTAACCATGAGAAAGGGAGTCAGCAGAAACAGAAAAGTGAATAATGCTAGTGCAACTCAAAAGAAGTAGAATATACGGGAAAAGTTTGTGTTTGTGCGTTATTTCATTGGATATGGTAAATTGTCATATATGTAAAGTGACATTATAAGCCTTATGTTTTAAGGCTTATAGCTCATGAAAATCAGAAATCCAGTACCCGTTATTATTAGAATATTTCATTTAAGTCAAGTATTATTCTAACAGTATAAATACAGTGTCTAGGTCAGAACAAATAAACAAATCACAATCATGGTGGGGACTGCTGACTTGACATTTATCCAGAATACAAGCATTGATACCCTTCACAAAGAGGGTAAGCCACAGAAAGCCAGTGCTTGCTCTTTACAGAATGCTCTCATAGAACATTAATGGAAACTTGACTAAAGAAAAAAAGGTGCATGAACAACAGCATTGAATGGACTGTCAAGAAAATGATTCAGGAACTTGGAAAGAGCTTCCCAATGAGTAGATTGAAGCCTTGTGCCAGTCCATCACACACAGTCTGTAATGGTTCAGGGTGTCGTGTCATCTGCTGGTGTTGGTCCAATATGTTATGTTGGTCCATTTCATGCTTCCAGTTTCTGACAAGTATTATAAAGGTGCCGATTTCCTCCTTCCAGCACGGCTCAGCACCTGCCTACGTATACCAAATAGTTTGCTGACCATGATATTAATGTGCTTGAATGGCCAGGCAACTCTCAGGACATGAACCCCTATTGAAAATCTATTAGAGTATTGTCAAGACTAAGATAAGAAACGCCTGACTCTGCAATACAGGAAAGCTAAAGGGGACTGTGCTGGGCTTCGATAACATCTCAGCAGTACCACAAGCTGGTGGTCTGCATATAGTTGTTCACTGATGCAGTAATTTGTGGTAAAAGGATTACGTGTATGAATAAACATACTTGTCAAATGTCGGACATTTTTGTATTGATCTATTAGTTTTTTGTATCTAAATATTCTAATTATTTGAGATACTGGATTTCATGATTTCAAGATATACTGATAAAAGGAAAACCAAAAAGTCTTGAAAAGTCTTATGTATATAAAATGAGTATTTACTTTTACATTCAAACTACCATAAACTACCATGTAACTGTATTGTACTTTTTTTTAGATGCACTAGTAGATACGTCATGCCTTAGTCAAAAAGATGTGTCATACTGTAACTTTTTATAGACATTATAGATCAGTAGTGGTTTTTACAGTTTGTGTCATAACTTGCTTTGCGGCAAGGCATGCAGTATAAAGCAGTTTAGCTCTCATTGGGTGCCTTTTTTTTAAATAGGAAAGAAAAGTGAGTGGTATGTTGAAATGCATATGACAGTGGGTGCATTTACAGCTCTGACTATACTAACAAGGTTTAGTCACACAGTGGTGAGTCAGAAAGTAGGAAATAGTAACGTTTCCACTGCAAAGATAACCTTATTTACTTGACATAAGTGTTTTACATTGTAAGTAGTGCGCTACTAAGGCAAAGGCCAGACTTTGTGTGCGATGTATTTGTTTGTTTTTGCCATGTTGGAGTCAAAAAAAAAGTTTTAAAAAGTTGGACCATATTTAATAAATTAGCAGTAACTATAGCTATCTTTGTCATCCCCCCAGTCTGATGATCATGCCCACATGACTGGGCCACATCAGTCATCACAGTCCTGACATTGTCTTTTATGTACCTTTCGAAAGTGTCATTAGGATCATTGTATATCTTCAGATCTCTTGTTTCATAAAGGTGGCAGCTGTAGACTTGTGGTTAAGGAAATGACCTTGTGTTTGATCCCCAGAACAGACATGACACAACTGAAGTGCCCTTGAGCAAAGTACCTAACTGTTCCCTGGGTGCCGTGATTGGGTGGTCAATGAGGGGTTCACTTTCACTTTATAAAAGTGTGAGACGCTCTTATCAAGAGAGATGAGAGACCTTGGTGAAGGAGCTCCTTAGTCAGATAGTGGACTGAAGAATATAATAGCAAGACCATCCAGGGTAAATAGGTTTGACTACAGTGTTCCCAGAATTAGCCCAGTTATAGGACCAGAAGCTTGACAATCCAGGACAGGCGCTGCTGGCGATTTAGGTAAAGTAGTTCATGTAGCCTACTTTACCCCGGTTGGCCTTTAATGGAGCTAAATCGGGCATGTTCCACTGGACAGAGACCCTGGGGCAACTGGAGAGATTCTGTCTTACAGTTCAATTGGGAAAATCTAGGGCAGCAATTTGTTCTCTAATAATGTTGCATAATGTTGCATTTTCACCATGGAGAAATCAAAATGCACAATGCTCATCTAGACATATCTGAGACAATGACAAGCTGTAATATCTGTAAGAACAATGCACTAAGCATTGACTCTGAAGGCTGAATACTTAGTTAAGCAGTTTCTGGATTATTTCTAGGATATCTTATACTTGATGCATAGAGACACTTAAAAAATACTTAAATTTGGTGTTGCAATACAGCAAAAAAGGGAAATATGAAGCAATTTTTCACAGTTTAACTGTTTGAGCAGTTACTGCCATCTGCTTTATTGGGGCAGTTTAGATAAACAGTTCGAAGGTCGACGCCAGGGTGCTCGATTTATTCTGAACATTATGGTACTCCTCTTGAGCTTATTGGGTTATTCATTACATTATCTAGCTGTATTCTGTTAAAGATAATGCCCATTGTCTGCTCTAATGATAATTACACCTGTCTGTCCAGAATCAAATGCCTGTCCATAACCACTCATTAATGTAAACTCTTGTCATGTGCTTTTGTCTTTCAGGCCATCCTACATCATGAGTAATCAACAGGAACCTGTTAATTCAGGTCATGCACTGTTTGACCGCTTTGTGCAAGCTCAGACATGCAAAGAGGTTCAGCAGAATTTCAGTGAGCTGTGTCGCCACCTGGAGGTAGATGCCCAGGACTATTGCCACTTTTTCAGTCAGCTGAAAGAAAGGCTGAACTACTGGAAAGCTAAAGAACTCTGGCAGAAGATTGACAAGCGGGCAGCACACCCAGACTATGAGCAGGGCAAACCCTGCGCCAAGACTAAGGTATGAACATTTCCCACAAATAATGCTGAATTTTGAGATTTCCTTTTTGTATCTGACTTTTTTCCTGGTTCCTCTGTTACAGTGTTTAGTCCTGGGAGCAGGTCCGTGCGGCTTGAGGACAGCCATAGAGTTGGCTCTTTTAGGTGCAAAAGTGGTCCTGTTGGAAAAGAGAACATCATTCTCCAGGAACAATGTCCTGCATCTGTGGCCGTACACCATCCGAGATTTACGTAATCTTGGTGCAAAAAAGTTCTATGGCAAATTCTGCTCTGGTGCTCTCGACCACATTAGTGAGTGTCATTATATTAACTTGTCTCTTGTCTAAATCTGTTCAGAATAAATATTAAAATGTATAGTATGATACACAGCTCGAAAGACCAGCTCAGGACAATGACCCATGTATTTGCAAAAATATTGGGACATGTTACACCTACAGGACAGGCCTGTAGCCTGGTGGGCCAAGTGGTTAGGGAACCACTTTTGTGACTGGAAGGTCCCAGGTTTGATTCCTGCAACAGGCCATTTAGCAAGGCACCAAACCCTCCAACTGGTCCCCAGGCGGTTAAGCCTGCCCCCACTCTGGGCAAGTGTGTTCACCCTAGTGTCACTAGTGTGTGTTTCACTGCACAGATGGGTTAAATGTCGGCCCAGTAGGCAAATAGTTCACCTTCACTAAAGGAGCTTTTATGACATCCTGTCCTAAATCTATAGGCATTTCTAATGATTTGGTCCCCCATTATAGCTACAACAGCTTCCACTCTTCTGGAAAAGATTTCTACCAAATTTTAGAGTGTGTCTGTGGGAATTACTGCCGATTGATCCAGAAGAGCATTTGTGAGGTCGGACACATATGTTGGATGAAAGAGCTTGGCTTATAATTTTTTTACATTTTTTTTACTAAAAAAGAAAAGGGCCTTTCCCACAAAAATGGAAACACACAATTGTTTAAACTGTCTTGGAACAGTGCAGTGATACAGATAACTCTGGCGTTTGCCAAACCCAGACTTGTGATTGGTCACTCCGCAGAACATGTTTTCAAGGCTCCAGAGTCTGGTGGCTGCATTCTGAACACCACTCCATCTGACTCTTGGCATTGTAAGGCTTGATTGAAGCTGCTCAGCCATAGAAATCTATTCCCGGTACACAGTTATTGTGCTGATGTTGATGCCAGAGGAAGTGTTGGTGACTTTTGTGTACTATTCACCCTAGCACTCTGCGACTCTGCTCTGTAACTTTATGTGGTCTGCCACTTCATGGCTGAGTTGCTGTGGTTCCTAAACGCTTCCACTTTCACTAAAGCCACTTACAGTCGATTGTAGAATATCAAGGAGGGACTTCAGAATATCAGGTTGACTTGTTGCAGCGGTGGCATCCTTTCACAGTACTACGCTTGAATTCGGTGAACTCTTTAGAATGAACTATACTTGCTTGTAAAGGTAGACTGTATGGTTAGGTGATTGATTTCATACCCCTGTGGCAATGGGACTGAATTAAACATGTGAGCTCAATGATTAAGAGGTGTTTCCCAGTGCTTTTGTCTATATAGTTATATTACTGTAGAATTTGTTCTTAGTTGTCTGGATTATATTGAATGCCTACAGCCAAATTGACAGCTCTGTTTAGTGCAATATTTTTGTCAAATTGTTGGTTTTGCTCCAGGAATGGAAATATTTCCCAAAGAACCACACCAACTGACAGATACCTAGTTCACAAGGATTTATACATTTATACATTTATACATTCCTGTCAAATGTAAATCCAGTAAAATTGGCATTTCTTCTTTTTTTGTCCTCATCAGATGAGCTTTCATATTATGGTTGGTGTGGTACAGTCGTAACATCATTGGCTCCCATGTGAGAGACCTGGGTTAGATTCCTGGTCTGGGCAGCCAGTCTGTGCTACACCAATAAGGGTCCTTGGGC
>JAOVVF010000018.1:20142690-20156601 GCA_028565595.1 Duopalatinus emarginatus
GACTGTGACTGTTTATATCAGTCATAGTCCCACAGGACATCTGTCCATTATGTAAAGTGTTAATTAACAAGAGTAAAACTTTATCAGCGAGAATGAGCCCATATGAAAAAAACGATCCTGTCATTTATGTTTACTTGCAAACTTGTATCCTTGTCAAGTACCAATATCAAATCCAATACTGTAAAAACCAATGTGGAACAGGTTCCATTCCAGTTCACATACCAAATTTTGCACCATTTAGCAGCTTTTTACCAATAATAAATAGGTCCTTGGACCGGAAAGGTTCATATTCCTAGCTGAAACCAAAGAATGCAATGTGCAAATGTGCAATGCCCTTTGTTTGCTTCAGCATCAAGAAGCCTGAACAGAACCAGTTCAAGAATCAGAGCTATTCGGCTCAAATAATGCTATTTCTAACCACAATCTAGCACATTCTCTGAACATTCGTACTGTATTTAGTGTACCAGGTGACCTGGAGGTTCTCCCTGTTATAGAACTATGGTAACCTCCTTCTTTTCATTCTAGGCCAAGTGTAGCTTCCTTCTGAACAGGTTTAGGCCATGTATCAGAGTTGTCATGAGGATTCATGACAAGTATTGATACTGCAACGTACCAAATAATTACAGACAACACTCATAAATAGTGCTGATAAAATACTTTCAATAATTTCAAATAAAAATTATTTTTTACGTGCTCATCCTAAATTATGAAATCAATAACAAGCTGATACTATTATTAATAGAACACGAGGATGTTCTCAACTTTTCAACCAAGGATTAACATTGTTAAAATGATCCCTATAATTAGTAGTAATAAGTAGTATTTAATAGAATGAGTGCCGACATTAAGAATAAGAATCTTTCTACTTTATGATATATTGATGCCTATGTTACATTGTAGTGATGTTATGCTCTGACACCACTTCAGCCTTGGTGGCATTTGTATGTTGGATTATATGTTGCTAAGCACACAGTCTCCATCTCCAAGACAGAACAGCAAAGAATGTTCTTCTTGAGACAGCTCAAGAAATGCAACTTTCTGCAGACTTAAATGATCCAGTTCAACACAGCAATCATCGAGTCCATCCTTGATGGATGATCACAGAGTTACATCAGCCTAGAGTACTAACAAGACCTTGAAGCATTATTGTCTCTCTGGGAATAAGCAACTGCTCAGTTATGCTGAGTGAGAAATACAGCACATCTTCATATGAACCTGCATTTACTACTGCTGATGAGCCTACCTCCTGCTTTACACTTTGATGATCTGAGCATGATGTTATGCTCTGACACCACTTCAGCCTTGGTGGCATTTGTATGTTGGCTTATACGTTGCTAAACACACAGTCTTCATCTCCAAGAAAGAACAGCAAAGAATGTTCTTCTCGAGTCTTACTGCAGACTCAAATGATCCGGTTCAACAAAGCAATCATCGAGTCCATCCCCACGTCATTGATAACCACCTGGTTTGGTTCCTCCACCTTCCAAGAACAAGCCAAACTCCATGGCATCATTAGAACAGCAGAGAGGATCATTGAATGTAATCTGCCAAACCTTCAGGAGATCTACACCAGCAGGGTGAGGAAGCATCCTGGCAAAAACACCCTCGCATCCTGGATGTCACCTCATTCAGACATACTCCTCGGGTAGAAGACTCAGGTCCATCAAAACCAGCAGACTGAAAGGAGTTCTTTTCATGACTGTGTTCACTACTAGGTTTAATATACCCATATATTTTGGCTCAACACATGATATTGAAACTGTCTGCCCAGCAGCAAACCAGCAAACAAGCCCAGGCCCTGCTGCTGCAGACTGGGATCCATATTCCATATGGTGTTGCTATATATATGGCTAAAGGCTCCTGAATTTGGTTACCATTCTTGCCCAGTTACCATCAGATTGTTCTAGTGCAGTTCTAACAGAAATCCAGATAACTCTCTCCATCTGATCTCATACCCTCTACCCACGCAAAGATCTTTAGCAGAAGGATAGTAACTATTTATAAAGCAATTTTTTCATATTGCTGTTTAGCTTGATCTTGGCTGTGCAACTGTTAACCCAGGTACGACCCACATACCCCAAAGCACCACAATTGTGCCAGGTTGCGTTTAGCTGCATGCTGATTACAGAGTTACATCAGCCTGTAGTACTAATAAGACCTTGAAGCATTATTGTCTCTCTGGGAATAAGCAACTGCTCAGTTATGCTGAGTGAGAAATACAGCACATCTTCATATGAGCCTGCATTTACCACTGCTGATGAGCCTACCTCCTGCTTTACACTTTGTTGATCTGAGCATGCTATCAATGCACAGAGACTGAAAAGCAGCCACTGAGAATAAACCTGAGGCTGTCTGTATGTGAGGAGGCTCTCTCTGAATTCTGCACTTCATTGCTCTGTTGCATCATTAAAAGCTTTTATATTAGTCTCATGCCTGCTGCTAACTCCTCCTCATTCTGACAGTGCAAAGGCACTCACAGTTCCCGTTCCAGGGGGGCTGAGCAGCTGAGACTTCGAATTCTGGGTTCTTTTTGATCCTGGTGTGACACCACATGAAAGTGTTGCTTAACTTTTTTTGTCCTGGAGAGCTCCACAGCTGGTGTTCGCTTGGTGCCCTGCTATGAGCTGCATCAGAGGAAGGACAATAAATTATCTACAGAATGGTTTAGACTGTCTGCTTCATGCAAAAGAACAGAGATGGTTAACAATTTACAAAGAGTTATGACCACAAACAATGTCAAAACACTAGAATTACCATCACACAAGTTGTGCGTCAGTGTATCTTGTAACCACTTTTTCAACTCCTCGACCAGACAAGAAATGGCAAGAAGTATATCATGATGTAGCAGGGACCTTTTCTATGCTATGTGGGTCATGTGGGTCATTTTCGTTGGTCATGGTGACAACGTGACACCTTTGCTGTTTGTACTGAGCAAGAAAAAAAAGGTTAAAGGGTTAAACCTGCCCTAGTGGTCTGGAAGAAAAGGAAATCTGATGATCCAGCATGAGTAGCAAAAGTTAGCACAGTACATTACAGCCTTCAGCCTTACTGTTTGGTAGCTTCCTGTAGCACAAGAGCAACCTGATAGATTAAGCATTTCTTCCTGAATCTCTAAGTGTGCAAGTGAAAGTGAACTACTCTTTTGACCATTGGTCCTAAGGCCGGTTCCTCAACCACAAGCCTACGGCTGCCCTTAAGGTGCACATTCATCAGTCAAAACTGTAAAAAGGCTAGTCTTTTTTTTTCACATGGAACATGAACAACCAAATCTATTCAAATGGCTAACACAGACCCAGGGGCATCTCAACATTAGGGGCCGGTGGGACCTGGCACTACCAGATGTTGCAGCAATAATTCAAGTAACAAGTTAACATATATAATAATATGTATGTATTTTTTCTAACTACCATTGATTTGTAATATTTATTACAAATGACAACGACATGTAAAGGCTAGTACTTCCCTCAGCAGTCTTCATTTGGTGAGTGGTTGGTGTGGTACAGTGGTAACATCATTGGCACCCATGTGAGAGACCTGGGTTCAATTCCTGTTCTGGGCAGCTAATCTGTGCTACACCAGTAAGGGTCATTGGCCAAGACTCCTAACACAAAGTTGGCCTACCGGTAATACCAGTAACCTTGTAAGTCGCTCTGGATAAGAACATCTGCCAAATGCCATAAATGTAAATGTAAATGTGAGTACTCAGTGCCTGTCAGTAATCATCTAACCAAGATGTGCAAAACAGATATGTGCATATGCAACAAGCTTTTAATAATGAACTGAGGGGGCACAATCACATTGGCCCATACTGAGCTCAGCCAATCAGAAAATATTCTGCAAACCATAGTCATTAAAGTTCTGTTAGCCACAACTAATAGTAATAATAAATGAAGTCAACAATTTAATACAAATGAATTTGGATTGGTCAACTTGGTGGACAGAAACTTTGTTGACAAATTTGCCCAGATGAAAGAATATCATGCATCCTTTCTTTTTCAAGCAGTGAATGTCACTGATCTATTTTACATTATTACAAGCCATGCTATTTTGGTTGTAGTTAATGCACTGGCTTTCTATGGGTTCTCCAGTTGCAGACCACAATGTGTACCGCTGAGCAATTCTGGATCTGTAATGTGATGCTGTATAGCATGGTAATATACCAGTTGTGAGCGATCAAATGCTGTTAATGGTGCTTCCACTTATATTCTGGTCTCTACTTCTTCTGACTACTGTTTATGTGTGCATGCCTGGCTTGGTTGATAAGGTGTGTATGTGTTTGGATTCACTAAGCAAGTAGGTTTGTGTCAAGTTGTACTGATGACTCAGATACTGCCCATACGGAGTTGCCCCATCAGACGAAGCTGCTCAGAACTATCTAGAGAACTCCATATTTATTTTTCCAATTTCCCCTCCTTGGCAACATTAAACACACACATTCGTAATTAACTTGTTCACATGGCTTTGTTCCCTTTACTCTAACAGTGTCCTCACCAGAGAGTCAGCTTCCCCAGGATGTGGAGGTTTGCATGGGAAATCCCACTGAGATCCTGTTGAGATGCTTGTTGCTTTGCTGGATAAATTTCCACTTAATGTCCAATGTTGCCATGATAGGCTCCAGAGCCACCTAAATGGATGACCAGGATTAATTGTTTACTGAAAATGAATGACTGGATGAATGAATGAATATTATAACACAAAGTTCACTGTGGTCTGTGGAAGCATAGAGACAGTATACCTCTGTATGTCTCTACAAACAAGATTAGGAAGAGTTATACTGCCATATCAGTAAGATGACATGATATGGTAATCCTGATTGACTGCAGAAGTTAATACACTGTCTGAGCCTGTGCCAGCACACGTGTCTGTCACGGTTCACCTTGCTGTACTGACAGCAACTTATGGCCTTAAATGTGAGTGTATTATGTGACATTGTTTATCTTCTTTATATGTATAATTAAAATTAAACACTAGGCAGCAGGGCCATGCACTGGGTAGCACTATTGCCTCACAACTTCAGGGTTGGAAGAAATGCATGTTCTACTAGTGTCCATGTAATTCTACTGCTTATCTTACTACTAGGTCACATGGGTGCTGGAGGCTATTCCAGCACTCACTGGGCAAAAGGCAGGGAAACAATCTGGACAGGTTGGGAGTCCATAGCAGAGCAGACATACAAACAGACACACTTTCACACCTGGGGCAATTTAGTATTTTTGATTTGGTGCATGTCTTGGACTGTAGAAGAAAACCTGGAGCTCCTGGAGAAACAAACACAGACACTACATACAAGCATTGTCAGTCAGTCAGTCATTTTCTTATCTGCTTAGTCAAGCGGGGTCGTGGTTTGTCCAGAGCCCATTTTTCTGAAGGTTGGAGAAAACATGAGCACTCTGCAAAAACACATGCAGGCTTTGGCAAGCGCAGGCTTAGGGTTGAGGCACCAGACGGTCCCAGGTTCAAGCCCAGCAATCGACAAGCCCCGACTGAAGTGACCTTGAGCATAGCACCTAACCCCCAGCTGCTCCCTGGGTGCTGCAGATAAAGGGGCTCTGCTCACTGCCCCCTATTGCCCCTAGTGCACTTATATCATACAGGTATTGATCACTCTAAATTTCTCATAGGTCTGAATGAGGATGAACTTGTGTGTATGGTACTATATATATATATATATATATATATGTATGTATGTATGTATGTATGTATGTATTTATGCATGTATGTATGTATAGGCTATTCACAGTGGTGCGTGTGGACTGGTGGTGTGAACACACACCTGAGAGAGAGTGATGCGCTGTCTCCCACCCCTTCCTGTCTCAGGTCTGTCCTCGGTTATGTCCCAGCCTCCCTGCAATCTGTCCAAAGCTGTCGGCAGAGTCAGAGCAGAGGCAGAGCATCTCATACTCCTATCGGCTCTAGGTAAGAGCACACACACACACACACACACACACACACACACACACAGCCTGAGCTTCTCTCATACACAAAGCAGTGATACTGGATGGAGCTGCGTGTATACGGGTATAGGTTTATCATTCAGCGGAACAGGTGCGTGTGTGTGTGTGTGCGCGTGTGTGTGTGTGTGTGCGCGCGCGCGCTCTGACTGCACCCGGCTGCATGTTCGTGTCGCTGAGATCAGCGCATCAGTTGCTCCGGTTGTCTCGCGCTGTCCTCTCTAAGTGCTGTCCCTGCTGTCCCTGTCCACACAGGCTAAACTGGGACAACACCTGGAGCTCTTACATACCGGAAGGTAAGGTCGATAAAGTGCAGTATTTTAGTGAGAGTGAATAAATTTAGACTCAGTGAACTCTAATGGCATTGCTGATGATTCTGTTTAATCTTTAATGAATGGACCTACTACTACACGTATAGCTACATGTATGCATATGTGTGTGTATGTGTGTGTGTGTGTGTGTGTCAATATGTCAATAAAGGAAGCTACCTATTAAATAATAATCCATATGTGATAGTCAAAACCTCTGAAATAACTGTGGCAGATTCTCTAAGACTCTCACTGTAGCAAAGAGTGGTCACGACCCGACACCGACTTTCTGTATCGTATTAGTGTTTACTGCACATTCTGTTATTTTTATTTCTAGTGTTAAATACTTCATTTCATTATTTAATATTTAAGATTCTGTGCAGAAGATTTTAGATTCTGTGTTAGGAAAAATGTGCAATAAAATGTGGTTTCCCCCTTTTTTTGAATAATTGACTGTATGTGCTAACAACCAGCAGTTGAACTGAGTTTATTCAACTCTAATAAATATGTTGAATGAACCTATTATTTGATTTAAAGTATTTAATTGACTTGAATTTGAAACCCAGTTACAGTGTGCAGTTTCTAGGTCACTAGTGATGTAAGCAAATTTGGTAATATTAATCATTTGAACTACTTTGTACAAAAACAAAGACTTTTCTCCTCACAACTAATTTATTCTATTAGTATTTCTATTAGTATTTCTATTTCAAACATTTGTAATACTGGTGGATTTGGTCCAAAATGGGTTTTGCACAAACCTGTGGAGTTCACGCTATCTCAAGAGTGCCATAACAGTTCAAAGATTTTACAGCTCACTCTAATTGTTTTTCAGTAATATAATTTGTAATTAAAATTGTTAAAAAAAGCTGTGTGTGAGTACGTGAGTGAGTGTGTTCACTTGCCACAGTAAAGGATGTTAGTTGTATGTATGTATAATTAATTTATTTGTAAGAGATAAAGTGGTGAAACAGTGATTTATAATTGATTGCATTAACAATGATGCATAAATAATAATCGCTAGATGAGAATATATAGAGAACATAGATAATTTATACATATTTAATTTTCAGTAGCAGGTCGAATGTTGTTTTTGGAAGGTTGTCATATTGAGTCAGATTTTACAGCAAAGGGATGTAAAAGTATATAATTGTAAAGTAAAATAACATGGTTTAATGTCCTAAAAGAAATAAAGACATTTTAAAGATTAGGTTTAATTAATTTGTCTATTTATTCTCTTGGCTCACAGTGTGTAGATTTGTCCAAGCAGTGATGTTTAATAGGATGTCCTTTTGTTTTTTGGTGTCCCAGTCCAAGTCCTAAACATGAACTGATGTTTTATATTAGAATATTTGCACTATATTGTGTCCCTGTAATGTGCGTACTGTTATTGCACATACACTCTCCTAAGCTTGACCTCTTGAACTGTATGGGTTAATTCTCTTGGGGTTAAGTGAATCAAGTTTCTTTACTCTGTTATATAAGAGGAAAGAGGCCAAGACTTAAAGACAGACCAAGCTTGCTGATTGACTTCTAATCCTTTCCAGTGCTTTCAAGTGTTGATAGGCTAACCCATTTCCATCCCTGAGGATTTTTCACTTTGTACTATCCCCATGTGTCCTTCCAGGACAATCACATTTCCATCACAGTTTAGGGTGTGTTTCATATAATAAATAGATATACAATGTGGGTAAATTAGACATGGCACATTCAAGGCAGCTAGCAGATGAGCATGAGCAAACATCGAGCACTGATCGCTTCCATATACTGTGGATTCACCTCACTTATCTACCCTGAGAAATTACAGAATAAAACATGATTATTTTACTTCAAGACTTAAAGATTTAGCATTTAAATTTAACATACTGTACATTTTGCAAAATATCTGTAAAATATTACAAGTTTTCCCTTCCAACATACATATAATTTTGGGCTTTTCAATCTGTGACATGTGGATATCTTTTCAAACTGGGTAAACTAGCCAGTTTAGAAGGTTAATATTGATCTCCGAGTCCTATTTTCTGTGTTGTAGAAATCCCTACAGACACGTATACAGAAATGGGTCGCAAAGAAGCAGACTATGAATGGAAGAAGAGCACTGAGAACATTCAAGAAGTGTTCGAGTTCATAGAGGTGCTCGGATCGTGAGTACAATATTTTAATAATTATTTCTCTAATAATAATTGAGTAACTTCTTTTTATTCACTATTATAATACTTTTTGTTTAAACTGTATTAGAAAATAATATCATTATATGACATCACAACATCACTATATATGACAATGTTGGTGATTATATCATACATTTTTAACAGTTCATCCTGCATATATATGGGGCAGCCATGGTTCAAGGTTAGGGAACCAGTCCTGTGACCAGAAGGCACGACTGAACTGCACTTGAGCTAGGCCTCCAAGCCCCCAACTGGTTCCTAGGTGTCATGGAAGTGTGTTCACTGCCCCCTAGTGTGTGTGTTCACTGCACGGTTGTGTTAAATGTGAAAACTTAATTTCTCTAAATTTTTTATCATCTTTATATACAAATATATACATGGATCTATAGCAGGGGTCTGCAACCCGTGGCTCCCAGACAATATATGATTCTTTAGCTCCTCAGCAGTGGCTCCCAAACTTTGTCAAAAAACAATATTATATTATATTATGTTATGTTATGTTATGTTATGTTATGTTATGTTATGTTATGTTATGTTATGTTATGTTATGTTCTATTATATTATATTATATTATATTATATTATATTATTATGTTTGCTTTTACAGCCACTACTTCTGGCTTACTGGAATGTTTGATCCGTGGCAAGAATTTAGCAAACAACAAAAACCGTAATGTTGAAAGACATTAGTATCCAGCTGGGGATGAGAAAAATAGAGCGGTTTCGGAAAACAGATCTGTGCGAAGGTAGTTTAAAGAAATGGATCAAATCTCCAAACTCTACTACTGCTGATGAATGCTCATTCAGACTTATTAGAAATGTTAAAAGACCATTTAGACTAATAGGCTGTGCTACCCGCTCAGGTTTCCTCCCACCTCCCGGGAAACACACATGGTAGGCAAACTGGATGAGCTAAATTACTTTAGGTGTAAGCATGTGGGTGAGTGGGTGTGTGTTCAAGCCTTGTACCACATGATTCCGGGCGGGCTCTGGACAAACAGTGATCCTGATGGACAAAGTAGATAAGAGAATGACTGACTGACTGACTGGCTGTGCAACCCATGTTTTTTGCATTTCCAGACAGATATTTACTTTTCTTTCTGGCTAAAAATAGGTCTTTCAATAGTTAAGGTAGCCGACCCCAGGTCTAAGTGGATCAAAGAGTATCATATCCAGCGGTTAAACAGTTGTGTCCTTAGGTTATTTAGACCAGGGGCTCTGTGTTTATCTGTAAAACATATAGCACAGACCTCCTCAGTACAGATTTAATTTCATAATTAAATTAATTAATTTAATTAATTAAATGTATACATTTGTAGTAAAACACTGACCTCCTGGCTATGATTCAGGGATATCTGAGGTGGACCTGAACCCCAGACCCCCCCAAAAATGAGGTTCAAGACAAGGTCGATATTATATGACACTGAGAACATGCACATTTTATTAAACTCAGACTGTTTATTATAGTGGTTGTACATTTCATTCTTTATAAAAAGGAAATAAAACCACCAGCTTTCTATTCAGAATGAAAAATTTACACCTCATTATATTTGGCACAGAAAGAAACAGGAGTTGTTTTTGACACCCTCTGCGTTCCGTCTATTCTTGGAGCCAAGCTGTGAGATATGGAAGGCTGTGATAAGCTGTGCTCAGGAATCAGGATCGCTCTCAGGACAGTTAACTGGATAGAGTTTTGTGCTTATCTATAGGCAATCTAATTTAACTGGGTGGTGTGGAGTGGGCAATTGGTATTTTTTTTTTCATAGTTCATGGAACTCCCGTCTTGATCTTGAAAGAGAAACAAGCACATGTGACTTTCAGATAAGGTTCGTAAAAGCTCTGAAATGTAGTTCATTATTTTCCTTAGCACCATTTGCGTCCATCGTGACCATCCCTGGTGTGCTTGCTATGTGCTATAAAAATGAATGCAGTAGGACTAGTGAGAAAAGCTTTGCCTTGGGGAGATGACCCACTCATTTCCTCCATCTCCTGTGAGAAAAACAACCTGAACCAAATCCCAGTATCCCTCAATAGACCTTACAGGGGAGAGAATGGTCCCCTGCAGAACATGGCGCATGACACTGCAAACAAATTAATGGTTGCGATCGAGATTTGCAGGTCATTGCAGGTTCTCCGTTATAAGACCTGAGCGATGAGCATAATTACTGGTCATGTCTTTGCATATGATTAATCTGTCTTGGTGCTGAAATCTTTTACATGTAGAGAGTTGTTAAATCAATCATATAAATACCAGGAACGCATAATTATACCACTGTAATTACTGACTGAAGCCAAGCCTGGCTTAAAAATCTGTTTTAATGCTTTTATGTTCAGAGATAAAATGGCACAGAGGCATAATTTCAGTAACGGAGAGCATGTTGGCCTCGGAGGAGCTTGGAGGTGGCGATTAAAAGCAATTCTGTGATACTCTGTGTTCTTTGTGAATATGTGTGTTTGTGGGGGCGGGCGAGGTGTGAGACAGGCCATCGCAAGTGGGTGTCCTCCTACAAAGCTAGGAGTAAAATAGATTTTCCCTAGAGAATGTGTTTGAAATGTTAGGATACGGTTAAAGCTGAGTTATGCTGTATATACTGTATATATGAATGAATTGCTGAATGAAAATGAAGAACATGAATCTGATCCTGATGTCTGAATATCAACCATGACGGGTTCGATCCTTACAGGGAGAGCTCAGTGACCTGTTTGAAGGCCCACACCTGGATACCTGAGCTGTTACTATTTCCGTTGCGTAGGGGATTTTGAAGTGTAATCCCCAGCCAGGACATGTATTCCAGGTTACAGCTTTAGACAGGGTGGAAGTCACAGAGAACAATAAATGAAGCTTTTGCTATAGCCTCATGTGCCATGATCAAGCCTAAACGTTTTAGACGTAACAAAATAAGTTGTTGGCTTTCTTCTGCTGATTACCTTCAAATAATCACTTTGGCTATTTTCTTACGTTCCCCAAATCCTGGCACAAAAGGCTTTATGGGTTACAAGCAGAGCTTGATTGAATTGTCAAAGAGGAACAGCTTTAAAGGTCATATGAACATTCTTATTAAAATACAGACGGTATCACTTTTTTCCATGAAAAAGAAAAAAAACAATATCAGTCTGTGCCTTCCCCTCAGAGCAGTTTTTAACTGTTAACCAAGCAGCCTCACCCGACTTCCTCTTTGTGTGTATTTCTACCTCTCTCTGTCTCTTAGGGGAGCATTCTCTGAGGTGTTCATGGTGAAGGAGAGGAAAACAGGAAAGCTGTTTGCCATTAAGTGTGTGAAGAAAAAAAACAAAAGGGACATCAATTTGGAGAATGAGATTGCAGTATTGCGGAGGTACAATTAAAGATAAATTATATAAAGTATATCTATAATGTATTAGTATACTAGTACATTTTAAATAAGTATCGTAAAAAGAGTTCATGTTTGTTCATAATTATTTTGTATACGTATACATGTATAATAAATATATGTATATGTTTACTTTTGATCAGTATGACTTATAGGTCATAAAAATCTGATTCTAAGAATTAATATCATTTTGATTAAATTAAATTAAAAAATATATTACAACATATTAAACATATTAAATTATATAAAAAATTACATTAATATTCAAACATTATAAATACAGTGTATTTCTCAGTCTAGTTCAGCACATGCAACCACAATCATAATTAACTAGATTGACATTGGAAAATGTGGTAGGAAAAGGTACATAAGATACATATATAAGGTACATAGGAGTGCCGAACACTCAGCTGGAGTGAGGTTGGCCGATCAAAGGTTGAAATATGTCAATTCTTACATGTAATGAATATAAAATATATGACAGTTTTATATTTTTGAATTAAATTTTAAACAAAGATGAACTGTTTCTTAATATTGTACATTCTGAGATGCACTAGTAGATATGTGTATATATCTATATGTATACATGTATATGCATGTATATATATATAAAAAAAAAAATCACTAACTCACAAAAGAAATCCATTTGTTTGTTTTAGGATTAAACATGAAAATGTTGTGGGGTTAGAAGATTTCTACGAAAGTCGCACTCATTACTATCTTGTTATGCAGCTGTAAGTTGTCTGTTTTTACCTACACTCAAACCAAAAATGATATATACATCAAAAAATCATTCAACATCATATTATCTGATTTTTATTTATTTTTATTTTTTGGCAGTGTTTCAGGTGGTGAACTGTTTGATCGGATCCTGGACCGGGGTGTGTACTCAGAGAAAGATGCTAGCTTAGTGATAAGGCAGGTACTTGATGGAGTCAACTACCTGCATAAGAATGGCATCGTACATCGTGATCTCAAGGTATGTCTATAGTCACACACTGAGTTTCACGGACAGATTCAAATAACCTTTAAATAATGTTTGTTATATTTCAATATACATTTCAAAGTGCGATATCTATATTTCTTTCAAAGCCTGAGAATTTGTTATACTACAGTCCAGATGAGACGTCCAAGATAATGATAAGTGATTTTGGACTTTCAAAGATGGAGGACAAGGGCATCATGTCCACAGCTTGTGGTACCCCAGGCTATGTGGGTAAGTAGGCTGTATGAGGAGAAAAAGAAGACAAAAATGAAAGTTATTTATATTTATAGTATTTTTTTCTTGCCTATAGCTCCAGAGGTGATAGCTCAGAAACCGTACAGTAAAGCAGTGGACTGCTGGTCTATTGGAGTCATCACCTACATACTGTAAGTCTACCTTATACAGTACGCTTACTATTACTAAAACCTGTTACAGAAGGATAATTGGATGATGTTCCAGTGTCAAATGGAAATTAAGATCCCTGACTTGTTAAGCACTTAGATCATGACTGTTATACAATGGAAGTAACAAGCTGCTTTCACCACGTCAGTGAACTCTGTCATTGAGCTCTTTATATCACTGCAGTGAGGTTGTTGCTCTGCAGAGTAGCTTATCAATGAAATCCCCCTAGTGGAGGAACTGCTCACAGTTCAACACAAGACACAGACCTACAGTATACTTGTCCTTAAAAGGAATTATATGAAATAAAATATGAGACTAACTTGATATTATTGTTAATATACACTCACTGGACACTTTATTAGGAACACTATATTAATACTGGATAGGGTATAGCCAATATAGCCTTAGCTCCCAAATCAACCTTAAATCCTTGATGATACAGATTCCAAAAGATGTTGGAAACCTTTGAGATTCCGGTCCACATGCAATTCCTGCAAATTTTAGGCGCACTTTTGTGCTGCAAATACCTTGCATCCCAAATTTGCCCTAAACTCATATTCTTTAAAGTGAAAAAAAGTGAAAGTGAACTATTTTGCCTTACTGTGTTTTTCATACAGAAGGAATGTGACCTCTGCCTTTAAGCCATCTGTGCAGTGAAACGCACACACCAATGAACACTAGGGGGCAGTGAACACACTTGCCCAGAGCGGGGGGCAGCCCCAAACCACGGCACCCAGGGAGCAGTTAG
>JAOVVF010000018.1:20182615-20207270 GCA_028565595.1 Duopalatinus emarginatus
GTAAAAAAAATAAAATAAACACTTACCATTTTACTTTATTTCACATAAACAAGAAAATGATGCAGCACAAGGGTTCTCTAACAGAATCTGTAGAACCCAAATGGCTTTAACATGGGTAGGTTTGGATTTACATAATTCTGAATTTATATTGAATCCTTTTGATTGATATGTAAATGCACATAAGCTGAGGAGTGCAGAATTCCACGAGCAGGAGGATGTTTCTTCTACCCCAAGAACACTGATTTCAGATGGTGCTAGATGATTAAATAAAAAACGTCAAGCCACCACTTGAAATCAGCTTCCAAGAGAAGTCACAACTGTTCTCCTTTTCATCACTGAAAATAAGCACAAAACATCTGATCAACTAGATTCTTAGAAGCATCTTCTTTATCAGCATCTTGTGGCTTAAACCTCTTCTTTCTAAAGTTGGTTTGCAAATGCTATACGTACATGAAAGCATTTTACAGACATAACCTAGAGAAAACGTGTGGAAACTGCAAATGCATGAAAGAATTCAGATTTATAAAACTGTTTGTATACAAGTTTCTATAAAGCTTTATTTTATATTATTTAAAATGACATTACACAAGCTTCTTACCCAATTGTACAAAGATGACTAGCAGTTCAGTCCGTCAGGGTTGCAGTTCGTCCTGAGCCCACCTGGAATCACTAGGCACAAGGCAGGACAACACCCCTTGGACAGAGCACCTATCTGTCGCAGGGTACCATATACACACATCCATTCATTTACACACTCTAGGGGCAATTTAGCAAATCCCATTCGCCTATTATGTGTGTTTTTCAGGAAGTGAAAGGAAACCGGAGCACCTAGTGAAAAACCATGTGAAGAGAACACACCAAATTCTTCAGAGACAGAGACCAGAGTGAGGCTCGAACCCACAACCCCAGATCCCTGTAGTTATGTAACACACCGGTGACTCCAACATGCTACCCCTTTTCAGAGGTGAAAAAAAACTATTTTGATATAGTAAAAGAGTCATACAGTGGAAATCAGACTGGAAGTGTCTCCCAGCGGTGGACAAGGATGGTACTGAGAAGTGGACTTGACAGGCTATAAGGACTCTGAATAAGGGTGCAGTCTTCAGGTCCAGAATCAATGATTTTAGCTGAGTCAGGTTGTCCACTAGAGCTTCTGACCACTTTCTCGCCTGGGTATAACTAGCAGGGTGAAACTGTACATAAGCAGATAATCAGGTGATCTGCAAAGTAGGAGGAAAATGTGGAGTGCAATATAAACGCAATATTGCTGTTCATTTGTGATGCAATGGCAACACATTCTGTCTATGTGGAATATAATGCATGCACAGGATTGCTTTTCATTAGTGATATACAGAAAACATTCCACACTTAAAAGCACAAGCATTTCTACTCTAGAGCCAAAGTTCTAAATTATAAACAAGTTTATTTTCTTTTCCTTTTAATTAGACACCGATTTGCATTTCCCTTCCATTGCATTTTTTTTTTATTTTTTGTATTTGTGCTACACTGAAACGCAATCTGTAAGTTGCTGTAATAAGGAAAAAGTAGAAGGACATGTCAGTTTATAGTCAGTTTTTTCATTCCTACTGCATTAACTCTTAATTGACAGCTGTTTTAAAATTATTGCTATAATACCCTAAAAAACTGGTCTAATACTTGGTACATATGGATTGAACGAGCTTGCGGAAATATCCTGTAGGCAATGAACACCATACTTCCTGAAGAACGCTACACAATTCTGTCGTATTCTAAAGTGTAAGATTTCTGTGTTCCACAGTGCATTGCATGGCATCCTGGATGTGTTGATAACAATCAGATCCGGTGACTTAGGTGTTCATGGCAAAACCCCAAACTCAGACGTGTGTTCCTCTAACCGTAATTCGGAGACTCTAGACGAGTGTGGTGGTGCATTGTCCTGTTGCAAGAGGCCAAACCTATCTGAATGAATGCAGGACATGAACAGGTGTAACTTGTGAGACGTGGCACACCTAGTGTTTACCTGTCAGAGATGTTTGTAGGCGTACCTGGGAATTCCAGCTAAACAAACCCCATACAACTATGGAATCACGACCAATCTGTATCAAGTATTTCTGGCACTTCAGTGTATGTGTTGATGTGACCAGTGTGAATACATGTAAATATCAGTACACATGCATGCAATAGGACCTTCAAGTTATGTTTCTAAAATATGTCCATGGTGTTGTAAAATCAGATATTAAGAAAGAAGCCATTGAAAGCCATTAAAGTATTTTTGGTGCTGGTTGCTGACACCTGCTGGTCAAAGAGACAAAGAGACAGAGTGTGTGTGTGTGTGTGTGTTTGTGTGCGCGTAAATCTCCCTGTGCATAAAATCCTTTTAATAGTCCACTGTGAGATTACTTACACTAACGAAAACACGAATTATTCAACACTTTTAAACACTTTTCTAGAAATTACTTTACTATTTCACTACCCTATTTTACTGGGTTTACTATGTGCAAGAGAATCCAGTCGATCTCAAAGACAGAAGGGAGTTGTCTCCTGCACACGCATGCACTTGTACATGCGTGGACTTAATTCACTAGCTGCCACTGTGGGGAGCTCTCCTCTAGATGTGATGGAAAAAAACCAAAAACCTGTAAATAAAGCACGAACTGGCTTCCCAACTAAAAAAAAGCCAATTCTAGCCTGAATCAGAATCTTTAGGCTTAAGCTCAATACAGAAAAAAAACATCCAAAAGCCTGGTAGCATCCTCCATTCGTGGAAAGCTGATTAAATAAGAACTCTGCTGATAGACATGAGCTTCCACATTTTACGTGTTTATACCTCTTATACTTTCTGTCTATGGCCAAATCATCTGATCATAAAACATCGCAGACACACCTAACAAAACCAAGGGCATTAAATAGGAGTTAACATGCCTACTAATACACACACCAACAAGGCAGGCCAAAAAATAGTGTAATGGCAGAGAGAAACAGAACAGACGAGCTTTCCTAAAGAAAGCTGTGGAGTTTTGTTCACTTTTCTCAAACATTTTCATGTCCACCTGTAAGACTGCAGACAGCAGTCTATTTTTATACTAGCAAAATATATCATAATACATGTCACAACTGTCAGATCTGTGTACGTTGCTGTGGATGTGTTCCCGTGTTTTGGTTTACACCATGTCCCATGTCCCCTCCTATGTCTTATCTCTGGTTGTCTCCCTAATCTGTCTTGATCAATTTGACCTGTTTTGAGTTAGCGTCCTGATTAGTTTGTATATTTCATCCCTTGTGTTCCTTTGTCTCATTGCAAAGCAATTGTTTGGCATTTCGTACCCTTTTTTATTATCGACCCGTTTGTGATTCTGGTTTTGGGAATCTGCTTCTGTATTCTTGTTCTTGATCTTTTCCTTGCCCTGTTCACACTGTTTGTTCATTGCCTAACCCTTGATAGACTGTGGACATGAGCGCCCACACAAAGGAAATGAAGAGGAATGGCCACTCCAGAGGACAAAAGGGTGGCCTTTAAAACCATCTTCATGCCAAAGGCTGACAGGGTGGCTACCGAAGATGTCGTCAGTGACATAGTCACTCAGCCGCCAGATTTTAGTGAGGACTTTTCAGATGGTGACACCAGACATCGAGGAGGATGTTGACTTTTCAGATCATTTCAGTGCTCCACCACCAGACTTCCTGAATTTCCTCTGAAGTCTGGTGGCCGAGCAGTTGCTTAACTTACAAAATTCTCAACATTTTGTTGCTACGGAGTCATTAATTTGTTTGTAATTCTTGTTTTGGGACTTTTTTGTTTTTCATCATTGCCTAGCCCTGTTTCTGTATCGCCTGACCCCTGCATGTTTTTTGATAATGTTTTTACATATCGTTGTGGATTTGCCTGCATGCGTTTTAATAAAATGCCATTAACTTGCACTTGTATCTACTTAAACCCCCCCCATTATCTGATAACGCCATCACATGGACCCCAAGAACGTACAAAATTTATACCCCAATACTCCCTCAAATTTGGCCTCTAGTTATTGTCAAATCTTACAAATGTCTTTGCTGAATACTGAATCTTTATATTCTTGTTATTATTAGTATTATACACTCATCATATTTTATCATCCTATAAACTCGGGACAACTGTCGATATGTCATCATTAGGATCCCCATTACATTTGTGTTTTTTTAAGAAACAGTACATTTCATGTGGAATTGCTCATTATTACCTTAATTTGTCAGATCTCCATGTCCGTTTTTTGGCCTGTAGGATTTTGCATGTTCTTCCCAGGTCATACGTTTCCTCATAGCTTGGCTGAGGTAACTGATAAGTCGAGGTCAGGTAAGCGGTCAACTGTAAAACTCTTGCTGGATGCATGCACATTTTTTGTCATTTTACACTAATAATAAAGATGACACACCACTGTTACAGATCATTAGATAAAGAAACCACTGTTATCCACCACTGTAGAACCTGTCCTGGCCAATTCATAAAGCTGGCAACATTCTTTCTGTTGTTTTTACAGACTATTACACTTAATGTCTCGGACCATTTCTTCATGCTGTCAATGCCACTCTTCCCCCTGCCGATACTGTTACATTCATAAGAACCGGCATACTTTTCCTCCTAGCTTCTCTGAAATTTCCACATCACTATCAGTTTCTTTGCAGAGCTAAGGGAAAATAGAAAATGCAACTCTCTTAAAAATATTAGACCGATTACCTCATTTTCCTCCTTGTTCACTTCTGGGGAATTTATGATGAACTTTCAATGCAAGGTCACCAACATTCGGGCATTCTTTAGTCAAGCCAAAGTGTACAGTGTGGTTCTAACGTTCTATACATTCAAATAACTAACAATCCTGACACTGAGGCATACAAAGCCAGAGAAAATTCTACTTCATCGGTTCCCATTCTTCTACACTTGAATCGCCAGAATCTAATCTCCACTCTTGCTGACTTTGGCATCAGAAGATTTGCTCTGGCTTCACTTTTCATATACCAACATGATCAGATACAATGTAGAGGTTCGGTATCGTTATCTCACAGCATTATTACTGGAGTTCCCCAGAAATCAGTTCTTGTTTCACTCTGGTTCTTAATCATCATTCGCCTTGTGCTTTATCTTAGTAGTGGTTACCAATAATCTGAAGCCTGTAGATCTTCTTGTTCTCATTCTTAACCACATGTCTGGGGTCAGGTATCCGATCACCGTTACGCCGTGTTTCCACCAAGAGTTTTAGAAGAAGACTTTCCTGGATGAAGACGTATCAGCTGAAACTTCATGTGTTTTTTTAACAAACAGAACTCTTGGATACTAGATGAATGAATCACCATTGACACTGTTGATATTTGTTAACGACACATATGGCTAGAAATCTTGGTGTGATTTCGCAGTAATTAAAACTGGCTGGTGCTCATTCCAGGATTTGTCTTCGCAATATGCTTATACTGAACATTGTTTCAACAGTAAGGTTTGGCTTTACTTTTCTACAGCTACACTATATGGTCATGAACATCCCATTCCAAAACCACAGGCGTTAATATAGACTTGCCCCTCCTTTTTGCTACTACAACAGCTTCCATGCTTTTTGGAAAGGCATTCCATTAGTTTTTATAATGTGGCTATTGGGACTTGTGCCCATTTAACCACAAAAGCATAATTGAAAGAAGACACCAATGTTGGCGAGTAACGCATTACTCATACAGCCCAATTTCATTCCATTCAGCTAGGCTGGGGCATCAAGATTTCTGTCAAGCTGCATTCTGACAATGCCGTGTTTAAAGCGCTATACAAATAAAATTTAATTCCATTTAAAATACCAGGCTCATCTTTTGTACTCTTTAGACAATACCTAGGATAATGCTATTTACTTTGCACTCACTTTGTAGTGACAGTTTCATGCAATAGTTTCTATAGTCATAATTTGAGGCAAAGCTCTAGGGAATTATGTCTTAATATGATGTTGATATGATAAACCAGTGGTACAGTGCAAGCACTACTTAAATCATTCATCATATAGTGTATATACAACCAACACATGCAGTACAGTATTTAGGTGGGAAAATACACTAAAGTACCTAAGAAACAGGTACACCAGTATAATATGTGGTAGGTCACCCATGGGGCCTGGACTCTACAAGCTTTCGGAAATATTCTGTAGGAACGGTCCACAGTTCTGTGTATTCCAAGGTGAAGGATTTCTGTGCTCCACAGCCTGTTACACGGCATTCCAGATGTATTTGATGATGTTGGGATCTTGGGTAGGAGTTTCAAAACCCCATCAGAATGAATCCAACCCCATACCGTTACGAAGCCATCACCAATCTGTACCAGTTCTGACACTTCAGTGTATATCGTCAGTTCAATCTTGTATCTGGTATAAAACAGGGTTTATGTGCAAACCTGAAGTACCAGTTTTGTTTCCGGATGTTGTACAGGATGATGCTCAGACCTGCATGAAAGTAAAAACAGACCTCTCCTGAGATGTCCTACTGCAGACTAACATGGACACCACAACAATCCTTCTGCCAGGTACAGCTTTTTCTTTTTTTAAATAATATTTCTTATTGACTTCAGACGAACATATGGCAGCATGAAACAGCTCTGTTTTTCATGTGGTTCTGCCAGCTGTCAGGATTTTTATTTCATATTTTCAGCTGGTTACTAGTTCTAACACTTCATCCTCACATATTCAAGGGCTGGCGTACAATTAAGATCAGGGTCTTACGGATCTCTACAGATATACATTGCCAGTAGAACAGGTCGTACTGAAGAGCTCAGTTACTTAAACTTAGCGCTGTCGTAGGATGCAATCTTGTAAAGCCCTGGTACTGTAAAGACAAGAAATGGAGGAACTTGAGTGATCTGCACAAAGCTCCGACCTCAACCCCAGTGTACAGCTTGGGATAAACTAGAACGTGGATTGCGAGCTGTCCAAAATGCTCTTTTCACTGGCAAAGTCCCACATGAAGACTTCAGAATCATGCAGAAGACCTTTCCATAGTAGTTGAGGCTGCAATGCCATGTTAATGCCCCTGCTTTTGGAATGGGATGTTCGACAAGCTCATACAGGTTTGATTCTTAGGTGTCCATGTACTTTTGGTAATATAGTGTAGCTACTAGGTGTAGTGGAATATGTAAACATGGGTAGAACATACAATGAGGTAAGCTTTTGGAAGTAGAGATTTAAAGACTCAATCGTTATTTTTGTATTTTATAAAGATTAATATGGAACTTTTATGGAATATTGGAATATATTGAAAACATATTGAAAATATGGAATATTTGTTCGATCCCTGAAATCAATCAAACTTCAAAAGCAAAGCATGAGATATGATTGACAAATATGTCTGATGCATGTTCATGTAATAACATGTAAATTAATGTATATCTACTTTGTTTATATCTGTGCCATTTATTGACTTAACTAATGGTATTTCCAACTTACCATGTCGGGTAAGAATGTCTTCAGTAAGGTAGCAGGCAGCAGAAAAGACTCCTGTCTCTTCTCCAAACGCTGGTTTCTGTCCTTCATTGTAACCGATTTCAAATGGTGCTAGAAACCCCAAAAGACTCTGAACACCAGAAGAAATCGGTCAGCCTTGGTAACAGGACATGACCACGATGTTTAGGTATTTCTAGTATGTGGTATCAGGGACTTGTAGAATGGTAGCAAATGGTAAATATATGAAAATTTTGAGAAAAGACAAAAACAATGTCGGTTTTTATAAACAGAAGGATGTTTCTCCCACCCCAAGAACACTGATTTCAAATGGTGCTAGATCACTGACAGAAACACTCTAAGCCACCATCTGAAACCAGCTTCCAAGAGGAGCCACATTTCTCCATTTCCTTTGTATCTGCTCCTGTTCGTCTGTTTGCTGAAACAAACACAAAACAGAAAAATAAATATAAGACATGTGTATAAACTTTTATACGAGGGTGAGTCAAAAACGATCCGCACTAAAACGTTTTATCAACACTTTCGGTACCAAGTCGCTGTCTTTGCAATCACTGCTGTGCAGGTTTGAACATGTTATGTCAGTTTATTTGTGACTCGATGCAAGAAAAATGGCTGACCCATTTGTGATTTGCACAAAACAAGGGCAGTGTGTAGTGAAAACACCTCCATGCATACACGTCCATGTTGACACTCCACAAAAACGTTTAAGGTGTTAAAGTATCCTCCTGATAGTCCTGACCTTGCCCCAGCACCTGTTTGGTTACCTGAAATAAGCCCTAAGAGGCGGAAGATTCACATCTGATTAAGAGGTGAAGGCAGAGGTGCATTAGTAGTTTGCAGCTCAGCCTAAAAGATAGGCTTAATGAGGGGATATAAAAGCTTGTTGACAGATGGGAAAAGTGTATTAAAAAGCAGGGATTATTTGTCTTTTCTGAAAGCTGATTAAAAGAAATTCGACAGACAGAGTGCGGATAATTGTTGACTCACCCCCATATGTTAAAGCATTAGATAATCTGTTAAATCACATACATGACTACCGTTAAACAGCTCCAACAACCCTAGCTTCATTTTTGACCAGACAATAGATACTTGTTTCTCAAACTTGCTTGTGTACATTTCCTACATTACATCATTTCCTACATCAGTAGAATATAAATTATTTCATAAACACCACAGTTCATTTGTCTTCACCCAGACATTTATTTTTACGTTCCTTTCAAGATTCGGTGACAAAATTAACGAGAAAGTAACATCGTATATAGCTTAAGAAATGACAATCATCAGGGTCCAGGCTCTTCTTGGTAAGTAGTGCTGAATATCATCTAGATGGGTGGGTGGACAAATGGCAAATTTCATAACAAATGGCCATTGCTAACCTTATTAAGAAGGCTGCTGTGAATTAATTTGTGCTCTGACCCTTAATCATTTACTATCAGATGTAGACATGTGCTGATTTATAACTTCGAACTAACTAGTGCCAACACTTACTTGTACACTGGGCCTCCATTAATATTTATTAAAGTAATAATAGAGGACTGATGTACAGAATTACCCTCACTTACTACTATGGCTTTGCTGTCCGAGACTGTTGGAGATCCCATGACCAATTCCCAGCAGCTCTTTAATCACACAACAACCAACAGCGCAACACGCTTGGAGGAAGGTGCTATCCGCCCACTTCCGCATGCATGAGCTCACAGATGACCGTTACTGGCTAGTGTAAATGTGACTGATGGACTACATCTTCCTCCCTGAGAGCATGGCCAATTTTGCTCTCTTGGACTCTCATCCATGAACGGGTAAGGCACTGGGATTTGAACTTGAGATCTCCAGATAATAGGGTGAATGCTTTCCTGTCATGCCACATAGGAATTTTTACTAAAACCAGTTTGCAAGACATCTTCGGATAAATCTATCTTTTGTACAATATATTAACTTGAGTGAACCTAAATGAATCTTAGTAAAATTCAGTGCATCTTCCAATATTTGGTAATAATAAAAGTCTTATTCTTCATTTGATGAGTGCCAGTATACTGACTAAATGTGTCCTCACAATCTTTACAAGTGAGCCAGACATCCAAGAGGAAGTCTTCTTACCTCCCACCCACTTCCAAAGAAATTCTGACTAATGCTGCCCACTCCTGCATACGATTAACCAATTCTATCCACTACAGCAGAAACTGTTATCAAACATTTAAATGATCTTTAGTCCAGTTTAGAAATATTCATTTAAAAGCACAGTAAATTACCTACCCAACAAAGAGATCACATCAACTCTACTGTCCACGAGCACCAACAGCTTTTCACCTTCCCTACACTTCATTCCACCATTGCCTGGGTATAGAAATCATTTTACCACCACTCATAATCAGTCAGAATTGGTGGTGAGGATTAGTAGCCATCTCTTAAGTCAGTGTTTCTGTGGCCAAAGGGTTACTCAATAAAGCGAGCTAGCTCACTAAGCCTGGGTTATTTCAACAAGCCTGGCTAATTTTGGTTCCACAACCAAAGCATATTGTAAGCTCACCTGAGTTACTATGGCAACATTTGGACAAACCTGCTCTGTTTCAGGTTAGTCTGTTTTAGCATGATGAATTTGATTGGCCAAGCCTTGTGCTTTCATAGTCCCCTTGGGCAGAAACGATATTCAAAACATTTCTTCCACTGTAGTGCACAGCGCAGAAAGGGAATATGATGTTGGTCAGGTTTCAAAGAAAATAAAGGAATTAGTTTCACTGCAAAAAAATGTCATCTAACCAAGATGTAGTCCAAATTTATTATTGAACGATACACCAAACAGGCTTAATAAGTCGCACACACTAATACTTCCTTGGTCTGCTTTTAGCTTTGGCACATTTGCTCTAGCATTGTTTTGACGACCTCTTCTTCAGTACATCCGAACATTTCACCGTGGTTAAGGTGTTGTGGCCAATGTGTGAAAATAATTCCTCATGCTCCTTGACTCACTCTTTTACTATTTCAGCCTGATGAATCCTGGCATTGTCGTCCTGGAATATGCCACCAGGTAAGAAAAGTCATTTATTGATGTGATATCCTGGTCATTTAGTACATTCAGTTACTCAGCCGACTTCATTTTATTGCCATATAACATTGCTGACGAATTGAGACAACCCTAGATCATAACACTGTCTTCAAAGACAGCCCGAGATAGGTCTGTGGCATGACGCACTATCATGTCATTATACTTTGGGTAAATTGTGGCCATACAACGAGGTGTGTGGTTAGCAACATTCAACACTCAGATAGGCTGTAGCATTCAAACAAACCTCAGCTAATATTAACAAGCCCATTACAACGCTACCAGCATCCTGAACACAAGACAGGTTGGGTGCATGGATTACAGAGTACGGCTGCTGATCTCAAAGTGTGACGCAACTATCACAGAAAATGGGATTACCTAGACTAGGTGACCTCTTTTTTTTTCAATCCTTCACCGTCCAGTTTTGTGGAGCCTGTGCTCTCTGTCTTGTTCTTGGCTGGCAGGAGTGGAACTTGATGTGGTCCTATAATGTTGTAGCCCATCTGCATCAAGGTCTGAGATGTTTTCAGCCCACCATGGTTGCGAGGAGTAATTTGGGTTACTGTGGAGTTCCTGTCAGCTCAGAACAGTTTGGTATTCTCTTGGTATTATTCTCTTATTATTCTCTTATCAGCATGACATTTCTGCCCACAGTACTGCCGCTAGGCTTGTGTGATCATGTGCAACATGCCGTTGTCCTTTTGTGCACACAACAACCACTGACTGACAAAAGTATTGCCTGTGGTGATGAGGGGAAAAAAGAATGGGACATGGCTAGATATCTTCTTATCTGCTTCAACCCACCAGTCGGGCACACGATGGCTGAAGCCAATACCAGCATCATCTGCGAAGGCAAGCTACACCATGGACAGGTCACCAATCCATCGCATGGTCACTCACGCACACACTCACACCTATGGGCAATCTGATCCTATCAACTGACTGATGCATGTCTTTGGGCTGTGGGAGGGAACCAGAGTACCCGGAGGAAACCCACTCACAAGCACAGGGAGAACATGTAAACTCCATACCATGGAGTCAAACCAGGATCGTCTTGCTGTGAGTCAACAGTGCTAACCACTACACCATGGCTAGACATACAATAAACATATATAACATGCCATCTACATTATGTTATGTTACAATCTGACACCACTTTTGCACCAGGGGCCTTCCGGATACGATGCTCCCATTTTAACCAGGCTTGGGACTGGCACTACAAGTGCACTGTGCCCCAAGAGGCTGGGATTAGCATTGGGTACAGGGGCACTGTACATATGGAAGTGGGTGCATCCTGCACTGCCCCCATGGTCTCCAGTGGTATTGCTCCGTCCTGTCCACAGCTGTAAGCGTTCAGACAATGTGCAAATAACTTGTAATAATAATAATGAAATAAATAAATGCTGAATACGGACAGAAGGGCTCCGTCTGTATCTGTATCCGTATTTAACGTAGAACATAAATGAGCCTTTACTCTACAACAGTGTATAAGTAGGTGGTACGTGTTAAAGCAGCATTTACGTGCTTGGGCTCAAAGATTCCCAAGAGACATTGAATAGAACATCACACTACCTTTGCTGGCTTGGCTTCTTCACATCCTGTTGTCATGTCTTCTCCAGGTAAACTGGTCAACTGACCAGTCCACCTTCTTTGACTGCTCCATGATACAGTCCTGGTGCTTACCTGCCCATTATTGGGGTGGAGAGGGATCAGCATAGGCACTCTGACCGGTCTGTGGCTATGCAGCCCCCCATACACAGCAAAGTGTATATCTATCATCTTTATATCATTGAGCTGGGATAAAGGTCTCTTTAGATCACCCAAAAGGTTCTTCTTAATGTCATCTCAGGGAGTTTTTCATTGGCGTTGCGTCCTCAAGCTTGCTCAATACAGAAGAGTGTTAAACGCACTTATGTGGCAGGCAGAATGCCTCACATTTTACCATTAAAAACCCCACCATTGGAGAGCAATGATACATAAACCATCATGAAAAAGCAGCATCCATTCATTTTATGTTCGGTAGCTTATTCTAGTCAGAGCTAATTCATTTTGTTGTCAAGTTAACAGACACTGGCAAGTAGAACTTGGGTAAGTGTTTGGATATAATTTGGATACCAGCCTGCTTTCCATCCTTGAGTTTCCATGCTCATACCACAAATCCTAGGGCCTGCCCAGTGGCCTATTCCAAGGATACTCTTCCAGACAAATGTTTTAGAAATTCTAACAATTACTGATGGTGATAATTGTAAACATGAGTTTTCAGCGACAATTTTCACATTGTTATGCAACAAAACAAAAAGCATGTAAAAGTATGCAGCACTACTTGAATGGAAGACATTTTTATATTACGGGACAATTGAGCCAATGTACTGTGCACTTTGTATTACTCATGTCAAAAATAAAGCTCGTGACAATTTATCTTTTTTTATGTTGTTATTCATTGTACTCTTAACATATTTGATATCATCATCTTAGAACCCTTATGATTATATTTGATAGATATGTTAACCACTAATTGAAGTAAATCCAATAAACAATCGCAATTTAAATTGCAGTCGCAATACTGCACAGAAAAATCACAATTAGATATTTTTTACCATATTGTTTAGCTCTATTGTTAAGTATAAAATTATAGGACAATTAAATTAATGAACATCACGATTAATGAATAATGAAATGTGAATAATTTCTCTTGCATGTGGCCCAGTGTTTTTGTAAACTGTATCCACATACAGCTTGGTAAGGCACATTTTTTATATGTTAATTAACAGTTTAAAATAATTTTCAAAACAGAATTTTATGAGGTTTTATAGAATTTTGTAAATTGTTTATGCAGTATCATTCACATAACTTTAAAAAACATTTCACAGATTCTAACACAGTTTTTCATTTTGAAACAAAGAAACTCTTGTACATTCTTGGATAATTAAATTATTAAATAACCATTCTGTTGCTTCTACACCTTTTTTGTCCATTCATGTCCCGATTTTTCTGCTCTGTCTCGTTTTGTGAATCATTTGGAGTTGTTCCTTTTTAAACTGAAGGTCAACCCAAAACCCATGTATTACCTGAGTGCATTAGACAACACAAAGAAACACACACACACACACACACACACACACACACACACACAACCCCTTTCACAAGGAAACCCAACACCAGCTCTTCCTTTTAGGACTATTAAGATTATCAGTCCAACAACTGTAGAGAATCTAACAAAGGCAAAGACAGGGCAATTTATTCTTATTCATCTCCCTACCAAGACAGCAATAATGGCCTTCCACAAGATCTGAGAGGCAGGTCTAAAATGTGAACTGGATAAAAGTGAAATACTTTTCTGTGAATAATTATTTGCTCTGATTCAAGAAACTGTATTCTAATTTAGCCAAAAACATAATTTACTTATTTAATTAATTTAATACAGACAGGTTTCCAAAAAAAAACACTACACAATAAGCATCTAATTTAGTATTTGTGAAAATAAAGTGTAAAATTTGGCCAATTCTCACCCACTAGCTAGCGCCGCGTCACATGACAGCTACGAACTGGGGAGGTTCATGCCATGGCAAACACGTACTTCCTTTAAGTAAAGTGAAGCAAACCACTGAAACCTTCAAACTCACACTGCGCCACACACTCAGAGGAAAACAATATCTAGACTTTTCAACATATACTACAGTGCCAGAAAAGCTGGTACAGACAAGCCTATGCAAATTACATGGGCTGTTGGTGGCTCCATAATGGATAATGGTGTGGCAATCCATGGGACCCCTGGTACATCTACAAACGTCTTTGACAGATGGGTTTGGCCACTTCCACATAGACACCGCATCACCTTACATACATCCAGACATGCTAACTCAAACTATAGACTTTATCAAAGAACATGATCTTACCATGACTGTCATTAATGAGACAGAAATTCAATCAAGAGCCTAAAAAAATCTGTATACCAGTGTTATCATATCTTAAAATCGAAATAATAAACAGCAACATAAACTTCTTAAAAGAACTCCTCAAGCAATCATACACATATCACCATCAGCTGTGTTATAATCTGTATCTCTATGGCATTAAACTGAGGCAGGCTTGCGGCAAGGCCTGGAATACAAAGCTGTACTACAGTAGCGCCTGTGGCTCCTAGCTAACATATAACTCTGTAGACAAGTGTGTCTCTGTGTACAACAGACGGAACGTACTGCATATCAAACTGTAAAGGAAAGCTAACCCCGACAGGTGTAAAGAGTAGCTCGGCTCACCTCGGGCACTAAAACATGCGCCGTTTCGCTCTGGCTCTTGCGCACTTGCTTCGGTGTCTGTTGTGCTCGTTATAAAATGGAGTGAACTAGGGAAATGGAGAATTCTGGTAGACACCAGCAGACTGTAAAGGTGTGGTGATAAGTACTTCCTAGTGCACTAGAGCCAAAATCATTTGACTGCTTCGGAATGCTGAAATCTCCCGATACGGCTCGTCCATAAAGCCAAACATTCTGGCAGGTAAATGGACACTTACCACACCCTAAGCCACTGATTTCCTCCTGGCTTTTATTTCTCACTCCCCTTGTATATTGCCTGCTCAGAACACACTTTCTGATTACAGGAGTTTTGAAGGAAGCGGTATAAGTTGCCAAAAACGATTTCGCCTCCCTTCTCTGATCTGTTCAAACACTACGTGTTTGCTTTGGGCACAAGAATAAGAGGAAGGACGGAGAAGCACACTGAAGGCTTTATCTGCTAGATGGGACTATGTTCAAGGGAGTTCCCCGGGCTCAGGAAAGCACAGAGGAGCTTGGTGACAGTTGCTGTTTGGAGGTATCTGGTTGCTTCTGGAACTTAGCCCCCCTTTTGCTTTCTCGCTGCTGGGTTTGTTTGTTGTAGCCTGGCCTTCAGTGTGTTATGTAATGTTTATAAAGGATTTAAAGCAACAGGGTTTTTTTTTTTCTCTCTCTCTCTCTCTCTCTCAATGAAACCAGGATGAAGAAAACCTTCCAGATCATTAAGAAGCTAAAACATTACGCTGAACCAAAATGTTATAATAGAATTAACGGAACTGCGTTGCGTTTTTTTCCTTCCTTCGCTATAAAAAAAACATAACAGCTCAAAAACCCCGAGCTGAAACCAAGCTACGCCACCTATGCACGTCACTGCTTGTGACCTTCACTGAGTATATAAAGGCGACAGACATCTATGGAAGCTTCTAGAAGGTCTCTGACACGTGAACGCTACGTGTCCCTCTTTTCTCGTGTCCTGCATTCATTCTGATGGGTTTGGCCTTTTCAGACAGGACAATGCGCCACGTACATCTAGAGACGCCAGATTATGGTTAGAGGAACACTCGTCTGGGCCAACGGATCTCACCGTTATTAAGCATATCTGGGATGCCATGCAACACTCTGTGTTGATACAACATCATTGTGGCGTGCCTACAGAATATTTCTCCTATGGCAGGCCTACCATGTATTAGACTGAAAAAAAATTACCATTTTTCAGTATATATTCTGTACTAAATATGCTATATATCGAAACATGCTAAGCATTAGATTACAGTGATTATCTTAAACGTCTGTAAACAAACAGTTCTTTAACAGGGATCAAGAAAATAACAGGCTACCAAGTGAATTTATCAAATGCTTAATATCGTCTCTGATGCAGTTTATCATTCCTAAGTTCCCATGTCACCTTTAATCTCTGGATAATTAAAGGCGCAAACTCCCGACAAGACCACACAAGCACACACACGTCATGGGCGTGATGAAAAACCTTAGCAGATCAACGCAAATTACCAGCATTCATTCCTATGTACACCAGAGCCCGAACCCTTTATCCTTCAACCCACAGGTTAATTCTGTCCCGTGGTTGGCCTCGTCCGTAAGACACGACTCATTTGCGTTGCCCATGGTGCCACCAGAATGAGCCAGCAAGCCAGGCTGTGGCGTCGACTGCAGCAACAGCTGCACTGCGGGCCACTGGCGTCCACTCAGACCCGTGTCCTACCTGCAGACAGAGCTGCACGTGGCACTACTGCTTTTCTAATGAGAAAAGAAGGACTGGTACAACTGTCACAGTATTGGTTAGAAAGCATAAACTTGCCCAGAGATTGCAAGAAACTTCTAGAAACTCTTCTGGACAAGGATGAAAAAAGGGAAAAAATCTTTCTGCTTTCTGAAGGTAAAACAAACAGGCAAAGTGGAAAAAAGACGTCAGCCTAACAAATCAAGGTGCAAGCATTGTGTCGCTGTGCACAGGAAAGCGGTGGTCAGGCGGCAGAGGAAGAGGGGAGCTGATAAACACCAGAGCAACAGGCACAGATCAACTGCGTCACATCTCACTGTCTCACACACAGTCACATGACTGGCAACACACAAACAGTACTGCTCTATTAAACCGGCCCTATAATGCCCCTACAGCTTTATTATAAGGCTATGATTACGGCAGTCACATCATAAACAGGACACATTTTCAGAGTAACCCAAAAAAATTTACTTATTATATAAACCACATGATATTTCATCCGTCCATTTAATCCAATTATAATCTCCAACCTGTAACAAAAAGTACCTTAAAAGCAGTGCCCCTGTCAAAACAACTTATTCAGGATGAAATTCTGTTTAATTCTCCATCGAACACCTGAACGAAAACTGTAAATAATAACATTACCTTGTGGCCAATGACAGACAGCCCTCCACCTGTTTGTTCGAGCTCGTCCAATAGAATTCCGTCTAACAAAGTGCTTCGGCAGTCTTACTGGACGAGAGAGCTGTCGCTCGGCTGCCTGACGTGGCCGCTTTCAGAGGTCTAGCGCATGTGAACTGGCTGCCGGCCAGGGCACAGTCACCAAGAGAGCAAGGTAAACAATTTCTCTCTCGCTCTTTCTTTCTCTCTCTCTTCCTGTTCTGCTGGCGTGACATTTAGCGCCTTTACAACGCCGTCCTGTTTTCTCGAGGCATCCTCTGGGAGAGACGGACCGAGAAAAAGAGACCTGACAGAGAAAGACACACAACGTACACTGGAGTCTGAACGCAGCAGATATGGCTGAGTCACAGGCACTGCTTCCAGGAGCTGTGCAGAAACCGGGGACGTGCTAAGAGAACGAGCCGCAGTTCAATTCGGATGAAACCGCCCCGGTTTACCAGCACATTCTGCCCTCCTGTGTGCGTGCCAAGAGATCACAAATGCAGCCCTCTCAAGCCTAATTCTAGTTCGCAATCCAGACACTTGTGCATTTAACCCGGTACAATAGATCATCTGGCTTGTATCTGATCCTGATCCACGGCGAACGTGTTCATGCCACAGCCCCAGATGTGTATGGTTTGCATGGCAAGGCCAGGTGCTGTATGAAGTGGTTTTTCCTCAACAGGCTTGGACTGTCGCTGGCCTGTGATGAAGTACAGCTCAGCTGCTACTAAGAATACCTATTTTTATACATTTCTCCAACAGCCTCCACGCCCACAACAGACTTACACACAGTGCACAGGTGGACGCACTAGTTTTCCTCATTGGTCCAGATAATGCTGAGAAAGGAGACAGGGTGTTGCTATACTAGTTTGTACACTGTTATCTGTCTTTATGAAGGATGTCCATCACCCGTCTGCTCGAATATAGGAACCTTCCAGAACTGGAGCTCTGCCTTTAACCCTTCACCTGCCCATCTGCTTGCTAAATACGCCTTCGACGCCATCATGTACACGCAAATATGTCTATATGCATATATAAATATATATAAATATATACGCATATATACGCGTACGACAAAAGTATGTCAGCTTCCTCAGCGTCTGAGTCAATCGCAACGCGGAGCTGTGCAATTCCGAAGTGCGGACTCGGGCGTCAGAGGCAGAGAGAGAAAAGGGTGGCTGAGAATGAGGATGGAGAGGAAAAAGAGTAGGATGAGAGGCGAACGAGTAGACAGAGGGCTGAGGCTCACTCACGACCGCTCTCGGGCAGGAGAAAAGCATGCGACTCGGACTCCTGTCCTCCTAGCTGCTGCTTTCCTCTCGATGTGAAAAAGTGACGTAGCAACTAATCCAAAAATCTTGCCCTCCTGGTCTCTCTCTCTCTCTCTCTCTCGCTCTCTCTCTTGCGCTCTCTGCCACCCTCCCTCCTTCCATAATCACTCCTCCCTCCCCTGCTCACTCTATTTTCATTGGCTTGTAACAGCAGAATAAGTTGCTGTTTTTTTTTCCCTGATACACATCCATACAAATAGACGTCAAAGACTTTGCAAGCAAACAATTGAATATCTGCTGCAAGCACTCACACTCCCACAATGCCTTTCTCTCCTGCTCTGTGTCTGTGTCTCTCGCACTGTTTCTCTCTCTTGTGCACACAGTGTGACGCAGCAGTTAATTCTCCCCTTCTCGGTTATGGCTGCACGAACCGTGCTTGATGAGAATCTCGACCTAGTATCGAAACGGCTCGCGTGCTGCGGTGTCAGACAGTAGAAAGTTAACAAGACAGAGCGGTCGCTTGTTTACAATTAAACGGACATGGCCATCTCCCTGTCTCCTCTCTTGCTCTCCCTTCCTTCCGCTTTCATGTCCTCCTCTTCCCTCTGCCCTCCTTTAATTGGGTCCCTGCCCATCTATCTCCCTGTTTCTCTCTTCCTCCAGTGTCTCATCTTTTTTGTGTGATTACACACACTCACGTCTCAGTGAACTGAGATGACTGCGCTTGCCCGATCACCTGACAGCCCACAGCTTTTAAAGGCACATAGCTAAGCTGAGCAACCATTACGTAACAGCTAGGCTGCTCTGTTTATTTTGTTCCCTCTCTTGGGTCACATCCTTGAAGGACAGACACAATCTGTTAATAGCAGACCTGCCATTTGTCATTAATAACTAACGTAAGAGGAACCAAGGAAGGCGGAACGCCCTGCACTTAGGACGTGAATAAAAGTCGTCAACAAATTCTCATTTTTAGTAAGTGCGAACAGGGGGAAATAAACAAGTAGAAAACTGCACGCACACGTCAGTAACATGTAGGCGGGCTAATAATAACAAATAAATGTAATATAACTCCCATCCCTTGAGCAAAACATCTTCATGCATGGGTATTATACAAAAGGGCATGGGAGGTATCATATTAGAAATTTTGCCCAAGGTGGTGAAATACAGGGCCACTCAGAGTCAACACCAGGGAAGCTCTGCTACCATGGGACATCCCAGGAACTTTTTTTCATAGACTTCCTCTTTCTGTTCCGAGACCATAAAAAACCTTAACTGTTGCATGGCAAACGGCTGCATAAGGATATCAAATTATTTACCTGCCGTAATTTTCCACAGAACTGCTTCCTTCGCATTGTTTTGCTGAGTTAATGGTTGAATCACCGGCACAATGTATAGGTGGTGAGATTAGTCATGAGGTGCCACGTAGGAGGAAGTACAAGTTCTTTCGCAGCTCGAGTTTAAGAATATGTGACATGACATGACACGACATAATGGTATAAGGCGGTAAGAGAGAAAGAAAAAAAGAAAAACCCTCCAACCTTTTTACACTTTTGGCAAGACTACATTTCCCATCATGCTTCTCTCTGCGACATTATGCTCAGGGATGAAGCATTTCCCCTGCTGCTGGGTAAATATCAATAAAAATGTAAAACAGGGACCATATCTTTAGTGACGTCATGGGTCACCACCTTAGTTATGTTATGCCACTTTGCACTTTTTTTTTTTTTTTAATATGCTTAGTTTCAGGCTGTGAACGCTTCGTGGCTGGGGTTGTGAAGTTTAACCCATTCTTTGTTTTGCAGTTTACAGCTGTGTTATAAAATAACGGAAGAGATCTGAACTGATTCCACTTCAGTATATCGGCTGTTTACGGCGTTCTCTAAAAAAGACATGCTGCTCATCTGATCTTTTCTTTTTACAAACCAGGTCTTCTTCAGCAGAGCGGACCGCTGATGTTTCTCCCTCCATGTTGCGAGTGTCTGGGTTTGAGCACAGACACAGAGGGAGAGTGGGGGCGGGGTTGCGCAGAGAGTGTGAGAGAGGAGACATGAAAACACTGGTGTGACTTTATGGAAGAAACGGGTTATGTAACGCGGCATCGAACTATTTTGATATAAACGGTGTTGTCTAGTCGTATATATCACCACCGAAGTGCCAGAAAACCTGATACAGACGAGCCTATACAAATATATAGGCTGCTGGTGGTTCTATAATGGTATGGGGTTCGTTTAGCTGCCATTTCATAGAAACCCGGATACGTCTACAAACATCTCTGACAGTGTGCCTCATTTCTGACGAGTTACACACAATCATGTTCTGCATTCGTTCTGTGGGTTTGGGCTCTACCAAAAGGACAATGCGCCATCATAAACGTCTAGGGGCGTTTGGGGTTTTGCCATTCTCACCCAAGTCACCAGATCCAACACATCTGGGATGCCATACAATGCACTGTGAAACAGAAATCCTATACCTCGGAATACAACAGAATTGTGGACCGTTCTGAGGGAGTATGTTGTACATTGCCTATTGAATATTTCTGCAAGCTCATGGAGTCCATGTCCCCTCGTATTTCTGCAGTCGTACATTTCCGTGGCGGACCTACCAAGCATTAGACTGGTGTATGAGTTTTTCTGGCACTTTAGTGTCTATTGATACACCTTAAGAAATCAATATGTGGTTGGTGTGGTACAGTGGTAACATCCTTGGCTCCCATTTGAGAGTTCGTCCCAACCTGGGTTCGATTCCCGGTCTGGGCAGCCAGTCTGTGCTACACCAATAAGGGTCCTTGGGCAAGACTCTTAACACTACGTTGGCCTACCTGTAATTCCAGTAACCTTGTAAGTCGCTCTGGATAAGAGCGTCTGCCAAATGTAGACGTAAATGTAAATGTAAATATACTTTGCACGCAGCAGACAGATTACACAGTGCAACAGGGCCGAAAATTGCCGCCCGCCAACCACCACAATGAAATAAAATAAATGTCAGTCTCCATTTGAAGGGTTGCTGAAATAGACCTACTTCACTACAAACTTTCATCACTACAACACTTAAGTCGTTTGACTATAGTCCCAGTTCTTTGACCGACCCTCGCTGTCAACCATCGCTAAAGCTAGCTTTTCGTGAATACCGCTAAGAGAGCCTGCAATTATGTGGTGGCACACTGCTGGATTACAGCAACCAAAGAGGAAGAATGGAAGTAGGGCTAAGAAAATCAACAGGAAGTGTTGCTGTGTGGCAGATATTTCACAGATAGGGGTCCGAAGTGAGATTTTTCTTTTTTTTACGACAGCACCGTCAATACAGTGAGCTTCTGCGTTCGCTGCTCGACATTAAATGATTTTAATTTCCTTGTAACTGGCAGATGGAACAAAAAGTTCATTCTGGACCCTGCACACCACTGAGCTCAATTAGAGAGCAATTTGAGTACAGGACTGCAAACAGGACACCCAGGGCTCGTTATCTCAATGCCACATCAGTGAATTGAGAAATAACTTCTGCCAGTGTTACAGGAAGCATTGCCAGAAGCGTGCTGTCTGCTGTGTGTCGAAACAGGAGCTGTTACTCCTGTATATCACAGCTGGGACCATCTCAGTCTCTGCAGTAATACTGACCTCTGTTGTGATTTGTTCATCTGATGCCTAAAAGTTAACTAATTAATCGATATTAAACTAAAACGTTTAATAAATGTTTACATAAAACGTAAAATGTTTTCTACACAGATAGCTTAAGAAGATGTTTACAGGGTGAAACGAGATGACTCTTAATATCTAAAACGTATTCGTTTATATCTAGTAGGGGTGCAAATCTCTCAGTGTCCGGCGATTCAATTCGGTTACGATTTTTGGGGTCACAATTCGATTCAGAATCGATTTTCAATTCAGGAATGATTTTTTCTATTCAAATGGTTTATAAATTTGTTTAAGTTATGTGATTGCCGAGATAAAAACAAAACAACGTAAACAAATAGAACATTTATTTACAACAAATCTGTTTACAAACAAATTTGTATCAAATCTTTTTATACTAAAAATAGGATTGTGCATAAAATTCTGTAACTTAAACTTTAGATTAACTGCCTGACTTTTTCTAAAATAGAAAAAAATCCATCAATGAACAAATTATTTAAAATATATTAATACAAAAGTAAACATAGACTTTTTACCATAGTGCATTAACCTTTAACTGGAAATAAAACACAGGCTGCATCCGAAATCGCATACTTCCGTATTAAACAGTACGCGAAAATAGTACGCGAGCGTGACATGGGTGTCCGAATGTGCAGTATGCATCAAGCACTATGCGAAAAGTTCCCGGATGACGTACTGTTTCGGCAGCCATTTTGCAGTATGCGAACTAAGCACACTGTTCTATCCCATAATGCAATTCGAGCAGCACAGACGTTCGGAACTGAAGAGGAGCAACATAAAAGTTTTTTTATTTTAATCATTTCTATATTAATAATTTCTTCTGAGGTAAAAAAAAAAAACAAACATTTTTAGGTTTAAAAAAGTACATTTGGGGATTTAAAAACAAAAATGATGTGACGTCATGCGTTACATGACATTGGAAACATGGCGGATGTAGTGCATCCCAGGTTGTGCATACTACTTGCTCGCATACTGGAATTGCGTACTGTTTTAACGGTAAAACAGTGCACACTGCTTCGAATTCAGTCTGTACTGCTTGAGTATGCGATTTTAGATGCAGCCACAGACTTTAAAGTCATTGTTCACTAGTCCGCTAGCAGAGCAGCTGGCTAACTAGCTTGTTGTACGGTGGCCTAGATGGCCTTCTGCTACGGTGGCCGAGTGGAAGTGTAATGTTATATGCAGTATGCTCAGGAGTAGAAGCAGCAAAAAATAAAACTTAAATGCATTTTAAAAATGATTTTTGGACATTCTGAATCAATTCAGAATCGCCAGGACTAAGAATCGATTTTTTTAGCAGCTTTAATATCTAGTACGTATTATTTAAATTTAATTAGCTAAATACGTTAAGGATTTCCACTGCTGCTTTTAGGTCTGGTGACATTAACAAGGATGATATCCTAGACGACAAGATGCCATGTAGGTTAGGAGCTATGTTGCACTTATTCAGCTGAGGTCAAACATCAGCGGCACTGATGGAGATCACTGGATCATCTCCAGGAATCCTCTGGTGAATTTCAATGTTAGGCTTTTCAGTCGTTTTAATATTATACTACTTGCTAAAGTAGCATGACGAAGACTGATGGCAAATCCCAGGCTGTGCTCTGAATCAGAGAGATTCAGGCAGTGAACCGCCACAAGTTGGTAAAACCATTAATCTCTGAAAAGTCTAAGGTACAGGTACAAAAAGCCTGAAGCACCGATTTGCATCTAATTTTTCACAAACTACAGATCAGCTGTGTAGAGCATACTTCTTTTACTGGTGAATGTCTGAAACATTAACCAACAAAATATATATTTCATCAAATTATATAGTGTAGTCCAATTAACTATCCAGAAGCTTCTTTGATACACTGTAGAAAAGCCACCTAATGAATAATTTTCTGTAAGAATGTAAACTGAACTAAAAACGTTAGTAGGAGTTTATATAGTATACCATAAATAACTAATTCCGGTCAAACGTTTTACAAACACATTTTTTTGTGGATCTTAAGTCTATATTTAAGTATAATATCAAGAGCACTAACTTTATTTGTTAGCACATGCACAGGTTTTTCTTGTTTGCTATGAAGTTTCCCAGTATTCAGGGTCAACCTGTTGGCAAATGTTGAAGGTAGCTAGCTCACAACTTTTTCATGAGAAGCTACTTATTGGACATATTTAATACGAAAACTGTGGTGTGTACAATTATATTTGGAAAGATATTTCTCCAGGTACATAAAAATAATTCACTGTGGAAGCCACAGTTTCTTAATGCTAGCTAGCTAACTAGGTTAAAATATTTAAAGCCTTATATAACAGGTAATAATTTGTTATTGCTCATTCTGTTTAATAAATACTTTATTAATTATCAACTTGTAAAATAGTTTATTAGGTTCTTAGTCAAATAAAATATTCAATCTATTTAGTTTGTTGCGTAATTATTAGGACTGTCAAACAATAAATTTTTTAATCGCGATTAATCTCAGAATTTCATATAGTTAATTGCGATTAATCGCATTTTTAATCTATATAAATGAATAAGGCTTTAAAGTGAAATGTTACAATTAAAATGGTGAACACATGTTATGCTAAAAGTACTTGTTAAAA
>JAOVVF010000018.1:20231579-20248605 GCA_028565595.1 Duopalatinus emarginatus
TGTATATATAAACCTGGGGAGCACTGAATATCATTTCAGTTAGACTAATAGCCCTAGAAGATATAGGTTCAGACGTATGTCCAATCTAAAAGAAAATTAACTAAAACCATGTGAAAAAAATTTGATCCGACACAATCTGCCTATAATTGTAAGATCAGTTCATACTGTTCTTTCTTCTACCTGTTTTACAGCTGGGATCTAGTGTAATGTAACAGCTGGGATCTAGTGTAATATCTCTCGTCATTGTAAGTTATTAAACTGTCACTGGATAGATATTTTCTGCCCAAAGAAATAGTGAAACTACCTTTTTTTTCCAGTCATGTATTATTTTTTATTAGGTGATTCAGCAGTGGTGCTGATGGTTCCATCTACTCCTGCCATCTTCTTTATGATGCATGTAAACTTTGATGAACCAGATGGCTTGTCCTGACATTTCCCAAAATGATTTGTAGTTACTGCGGGTACTTGTAGTAATGTTGGACAGTTACTGGTTGAAGCTTGGTTTATCAGAAGAGTAATCCAGATCACAACATCATCACTGGATCAGTCAGTAGGAAAAATAGTCCAGTATGAACTGCAGTTGTTTTTTCACCGACACATCATGTTCTAATTCTACCATATTCTTAAAAAAAATGACTAAAGTTCTCTACAGTTGAGTGGAGCTAATTTAAAGATCTTTCCTGATGCTTTCACTGGAAGGTAAATATTGGCCACCCCCAAGCAGAATCCCTCACATTAGTGTCAATTGCACCCTAGTGTCAACAATGTAACACACTGGTGAGAATGATCGTATGTGTTAGCTTGTGTTTCATGTAAGGGAGGGGCAGGTCAACTTAATTAATTGGTAAGCTTTCCAGTGTATGTTTATTGCTGTGGAATCAACATGTGTAGCTCTTTTATAATAAATAGTGTTAAATGTGTCTGAAGTCACCATGAGGCATTGGGCTTGTTAAATGTTGTGTATATATATATATATATGTATAAAATTGCCTGTGTTTATGTGTTAGTGCTCCTTCAACCATGCCATGTTCTTCCTGTTATAATGCCAGTGTAATAATGTGTTTCCAAGAACTTATTATTGCCAGGTCTTGCTTTTCTGGTAAAAGCCTACCTCGTACTGCCACCAAGCTTTACAGAAGTTATTCCACTGTACTAAGAAAAAAAAAAAAAACTTGGGCCCTTACAAGAAGAGCAGCGTCCAAGTCAGACCTCACCCTGCAATTACCAGTAGCACTGCTTGCTCTACTGCTCCCACGTTCAATAGCAACGGGCAGAAGAGGAGAGGCTAGAAATGACCCTACGCAGAAAACACCAGGCACACCAGTTACTAAACTGAGTGTCACTTTTTCAGACATTTTATTCCAGTCAATCTACAGACCTGCAGTCACTCGTTCTGTTACAAAACAAACCCCTAAACTCGTCCATCACAGTGACTGGTAAGATAAACACTCATTTCCTTCAGATGAGCATAAAGTAAACACAGGAACCACCGCATCCTTTGTGCAAAGGCAACAACTACGTAACTAAGTTAGTAAGAGAACAAAAGTGGTTGCATGCTGCCTACTGTCTTCTATATTCCCATCACACCACACACATACACACATACACACACACCTTTTTTTCAACACACACGCCTGCCTGCCGGCTCCACCCAGTCCATGAGTAGGATAAACTAGGTAATTATGTTCAACGGCAAGGTTTCCACTCTGAGCCAGCCCTCTTTGTTTCAACTTCCCGCTCCTTTTTTAAACCAGCCTACTCAAGTAAAATGTTTCACACTACTTCTTCTCAGTAATGAATGCACTTCTGAGAAGACTAGGAAAACGTTATAGACCCTCCTAGATAGGAAAAATCATTCATTTATTTATTTTTTTCTTTTCAAATATGTAGCCATCCTGGCTGATTTCCACTCTTCTGATCATTTTTGATTGATGTGAATATATGAAATTATTAAATATAGAACAAGCTCATATTAGGACCTTGCGAGCCGAAAGAAAACGGCTGAATCAGAAACTGAGCATCTGGGAGTAATAATCATTTTAAAAAATCATTAAATAAATCATTTAATAACTTATCAGTATTTACTGAAGACTTTGGCATGTACTTACTGTGCAACAGCAGAAAGCAGAAGACTAAAGTTAGAGTCGTCCTTCTCCACATCTCATTCATTCCCCTCATGGTCATCCTCTTTGTGAGCCTGAGTGCGTGAGAGAGCGTATGTTCGAGAGCTTAGGGGTTTCCTGTGACCGAATATGTTCTGCTCAGGACACACTGGCAGGATAAAGCATGGTTTGTGCTCTGGTGGTTTTTATATGGCCCCACTATTGCCTCCCCCTTCCCCCATCTCTCTCTCTCTCTGGCTCTCTCTCTCTGTCTCTCGGTCATGTTCTCTCATGCTCCACACCCACTTTTTCACTGGCTCGTGTAAGTTCTCCCCTGTCCCCCTCTCTGTAAACATGCTCGACCACCACCTTATTTTGGGAGATTTTGGAATAAAGAACCTGGAGCATGAGTAGACGTGTATTCGCTGTTGGTATGTACACAGGTTTTAATGATAGCAGTAGGAAATCACATTATTGTTATCCAACAGTAATGTTCTTCTTCTTATTATTATTATTATTTCACCCTTTTTTGTCCAGCTATCATCCTCCGCAATTTTCTTAACACTGTTCCAACTCTAAAATATCCATCCTATTCATAACATGTGGGCTTGTACAGTATAAAGCTCATGTATATATCCACACCCATTCACCCGCCACACCTGTTTTTATCTCCTTTTTTTGGCCCCATTCATCTCTATATTGAATCACAATATTTGTTTCTTGAAATGTCATTCATTTGAGATATAGACACCATTCCAGCTCTAAAGCATCCATGCCGCTGAAGACAGATTTTACGTACATGCACTCAATTTTTCATTCTTTTTTTTTCCTATTCATTGCAGTATCCAACAACAACTGTTGTTGTAAGTGTGCTTGAAAGTTGCAAACAGTTCCAACTCTAAAACGCCTGTCCCATTGACACACACACTCACACAATTATCTGTCAGAGCAAAATAATTTGCACCCCCAAAAACTATGTGTCTACCACTGCAGAGCTGCAAACCCACTCGCATTTTGTTCATTGGTTTCTTTACTTCATTTACAACCAAAACAAAACAAAACAAAACCAAGAAAAAACAAAAATAGAAAGAAAGCATGCTGCCTAAAATCTGCATCATATTATGTGAAGCTTAGCGAAATCCAAACTGCACTGTGATGCAATTTAATACCATTTTTCATCGTTAACCCTCTAACTCCAGAAAGCACACATGCAAACTCTGTTTTCCAATTAGTCACCATGAAACCTCTGTTTGTTTCCCCCAACACAGGACAGCGATTTTTCACATGAAGCAGTGTGTGTGTGTTTGTGTGTGTGTTAGGTTGGGGAGCATCTGGAAACAGGGCTGTGCTTTATGTTTTCTTGGGGACCACTCACAAAATGGCTTGTTAAACAGTTTGGCCAGATGGGTGCAATGGGAGCATGGAGCAAAGCGTACAAATCTCCCCCAACACTCGTTTTCCTTCCTCATTCATTTCGAGAGGGAAACAATAATCAGATCCTTTTACACATAAGGAGACCAGCTTGGAAGTATGAACTTAAACACAAAGTTAGTTTTCTGTATAACACTTACTTGTTTGGATACTGGATGTAATGGTTTCCGTTATATATAAATAATAACGTATAAGTTTAATGGGTTTGAAATATTTAAACTGTCAGATGAGGAAAAATGATGCTGGTTCACATTGTACAAAATGTTTGTGCTTTCAGAGCAGCCTTCAGTTTATCACAGTTCTTTGTTATTTTCCCATGTGTTTCCAACACTTCTCAAGATGTTCTCATATGACCTGCTGAAGTATGACGATTGAGTCACAGGGCATGCTGTTACTTTCATAGAAGGAAAAGATGCTTGGGGAATATTTTCTTTTAGAATTAATAACCTCGAAAAACCTTAACATGAGGCTATTAACAAAACAATAGAAAAGCTTGCCATCTTTACTGCTTATAACCGAGCACATTCTGTTCATTTAATGTTAGATCCACCGTAAAGAAAACCTGCATTCTGTCAAAACACTGAGGATAAGAGATATGATACTGTATATATGAACTAAATACTAGTTTTATCAGTATATCCGGGGGCCAGCCATGGCCTAGTGGTTAGGGAACCGGTCTCTTGACTGGAAGGTTGTGGGTTGCCGCCCAGGGCAAGACGCGACTGAGGTGCCCTTGAGCAAGGCACTCAACTCCCCCAACTGCTCCCCGGGCGCTGTGGTTTGGGGCTGCCCCCCGCTCCGGGCAAGTGTGTTCACTGCCCCCTAGTGTTCACTGGTGTGTGCGTTTGTTTCACTGCACGGATGGGTTAAACGCGGAGGTCACATTCCTCTGTGTGCAAACACAGTAGGCAAATAGTTCACTTTCAAGTTCCTTAATTGTTGGTGATATAAACAATTAATCAACAGTGTTTTATGATATATAAAAATGCATTAGTTATTTATTTACAGTATCATTTTGCTCAAGGTTTCTTCCTCTTGTCATCTCAGGATTTTTTTCTTTCACCACTGTCTGTCACTGCCATTTTGCCCATAAGGAATAAAATTCATATAAATGTATAATGCACATCCTATACGTCTATAAAGTAGCCCAATAACTAGAAATAAAATAGAAGTTAAAAATGGAATTTAATTGAATGATATAATGAAAAGGTAATTCAAATGATGTCACTGTAATTGTAAGGAATCAGGTTAGTAATATCTGATGTGTCCATTAAATATTTTATCTTAATTACAGTATCAGTGAGTAATTAAGTTCTGTGTAGATTGCATCAATAAATTTGGATCTAATATAGACCTCTTATATAGAAACAGTGCCTGGCAGTACCGTTGGTGCATAAACACTGAGTAAACTGAAAGGATACAATATAGTTGTTCACCTATTCCCACCGAACTGTTGGGGAGGCAAGAAAGAGCTACTCTTTCTTATTAATCCTACATCATGCTAATGACGATCACATAACGGAAAACTTTCCTGGAGATCCATCCACCACCCTGCTTGAAGAGGTCTCAGTATATCATCGGAATAATAAAGCAGTATTCTACCGTCTCACTTCTGGAAAAGGTTTTAACAATCTATGTTCTCAGGGAATATTTTCTTGGTTTGAATGCTAACCAAACAGCAACTTTAATTTCACAAGTCTACCGCTTATATCTACAATGTTCACACATTACTGCACGTCACAATCTTATTCTCACACTGTACTCTTTTTTTATATACACAGCCTGGACATGTAAATAGTCACACCCTCAAATATTTGGTAATATATGCTACTCCATGGCATTGTTTTGACAACCTTATGCAATGTCATAACATTTATTTAAGTCCATATTTGCATTCGTTTTCGGCTGTGATCGTGTTGGCGATGAGAGAGATGTACCAGTCTATAAAGTCTTCTTCAGCATGTCCTAAAGGTTCAGTTTAATTGGGTTAAGGTCAGGAAGCTTTCTCTATTTGAGAAACATTATTGTCCTCATATATGCCCGTGCCACTAGAGAAAAAAACAAAAAAACAAAACATTGATGGGATAACCTGGACATCCATTACATTCAGTTACTAAGCTGGCTTCATTTCATTGTTACATAATGGTACTGAGCCCTCGACCTGACCAGTTAAAGCAACCCAAGATCATAACACTGCCTCCAGAGACTAAAAAATCCAAACAGCAACATTATTTAGGCAGTGGCAGCTCAGTGGTCCAGATGTCATGATAAGGTGATGAGTTCAAATTCCACCACCTCCAAGTTGTCACTGTTGACCCTTGAGTGAGACCCTTAACCCTCAACTGCTCAGTTGTATAAATGAGATGAATGCAAGTCGCTCTGGATAGGGACATTTGCAGAAAGCAATAAAAGTAAATGTATTTATTTTTGGCCAGGCATTACTTTTAGTATATGGTATCATACCCATCAATGTATATGAGCACTTATGAGTGTAGTGTTTGAGTGTATATGGGTGTAGATGTGTATATATGCATGCATATGAGTGGTATTGTATCCTGTCCATTAGTCTACACTATGGATTTTTGAGCAGTCAGACCTAAAATGTTCAGTCACACAGTGAACCAATAGAACACTTATATAAAAAGGGAAAAATAGAAAAGAGTCCACATAGATCTGCTTTCCCTACTCACATGGGGTTGGTTTATACAGCTCTATAGATCAGTAGTATGAGTTGGATAATACCTTTTAACTGACCAGTGTAGTTCCAAAAAAACTATGATCTCATGTACAGTGTAAAATCCGGAGTAAAGTGGCTTCACTAGAGCCGTCCTTACAAGTGAACGGGTGTTTAGAATTCCCAAAAGATTTTTTCCTGGTTCATGCTTTCTAATATGCCTGCGGGCACCACATCACTCACATTTTTTATTTTTTGTTTTTTTGAAGTTCACAGAAAATGAATGCATCGTTTGCTGAAAAGGCAGACGGAAATAGCAGCCTTCAGCTTTGGGAAGCTTTTCTTCTGTTTGGGAGACGGGAATGGGAATTGCCCTGGTGTTCTGTCATCTGTAATTTGTGGCCTGTTCAACAGAATTATGTTAATGAATGCTATTTTGTCAGTTTGTTTACACACTGAATCACACACACACACACACACACACACACACACACACACACACACACACTACATATTACTGTAGTTATATTATTTCTTACCTTAACCTAACTTATAACTGGAATTCAACAAATACATTTGGGGTAATAATAATAATAATAATAATAATAATAATAATAATAATAATAATAATAATAATAATAATAATAAAGACAGCATTATCCTGAATGGGTCTGCACAATCACTGTGTGTACATTTGAATCCACAAAGAGTTATTCGCACACATGGTTTTAATTATCACTGATTTTTTTTTTTTTCCAGAGGGTAGTTCAGTGATTATGGTTATTTTCAGGGAAAACTAATCATACAGCATTCATGACTATTTCAGAATATATGTCTTTTATTGAATATATCGAGCCTCCTCCAAACTCCAGCAAGGAAGGGTGAAGCAGATACATGGAGGCTTGTTCTTAAATGAACTCCCAGTAAACTTGTGTGCATCTGTTCGACCTTCATAATTCAGGATTACGTATTTGATCTGAGAACAGGGATGCACTGTTTGTAGCAGGAAAAAGCCCTGAAGCAGCATTAGAGAGAACAACATAAAGTGTAGTTCATCTCTGAACATTTAGGGAACGTGGGGTTTTGTTTGGGGTTTAGTCCTGTGAAACCTGTAGTGTTCTGTGTACACATTTCTAATGGCAACCTGAAACCAGGCAACATAACGGCTCTTTAATATATTTAACAGAATAATGAAGAACAAATGCTCAGTTGTAAATCCTTAATAGGCAGTAACAGACCTACCACACACATGAACAATGACTGCAACATTGTTGTACTGCCAGAATTTGGCATCTAATTCTTCTAAACAGTAAGCAGTACTAAATAGAGGATGGAACAATGATCCCTCACAGGGCGTAATGCACACTCAGACCCACCTACCACCATCACGATTTTGGGCAGCGTGAGGAAACCAGAGGAGCCAACACAGACACTGGGAGAACACACTCCAACCTAAACCCTGCACTCTAATATGTGTACTTTCATCCACAAGCATGGCTTGACTTGATCTGGCAGACTCTGATAAAGACTTTTCTTTGTCTTCAAATGAAGTCTCAGTCTCTCTCCTTATCTAAGCTGCTTATCCTTTTGCTGATATGTGGGGGGTTGCTTAAGTCTATCCAAGTGCTCATTGGGTGGAAGGCAGAGAAACACCCTGGACAGGTCACCAGTATCACAGGACAGACACATACACATACACCCGGGGGCAATTAATATCTCTGATGTCTCTGGACTGTGGGAGGAAACCCAGAAACAGGGAAAACATGCAAACTCTACATGGAAAGGACCCTGATTGTCCAGACTCTTCTTGCTCTGATTCAACAGCACTTCCATGGGACCCTCAAATAAAGACTGACAACCAACAACCAGTTGCCATTCGAATTTCTCCTTAAGATTACCCTTAATTATTCCTTAGTTTTGACACACACAAGGTATCACGTATCACATATGTGATACCTAGAGGTCTAAAATCATTATGTTAGCACTGTAAACTCTCCAGCATGTTCCCTTAGCTAATAGAAGCGATTAATAGATTTTGCGCAACACTCTTAATGAAATATCTTTGGAAAGGGAAAACCTCTCCCTAAGGTTCATATTTAAGGTGGGTGCAATCAGGCGCTAAATCTTTACAATCCATCCTAAAATATAGCCTTCACTTGAAGTTTTCCTACATAGCCTCTCTCCGACAGGGTTAATGCTATCCTTAGCCTTTGTCCTAGCATGTACTTTGTATTAGCATGACAACATTGTTATCACCAGAAACTACAAAACTCTTAACTGTAAAAGAGAGTCTGACAAATACTGCAGAATTGAGTGATGCACTGTGAGGAAGAATGCCAGTAAATCCATTCCATGGTTGGAGAACTCATTAATGATTGGAGGTGTAACTGGAAGAAAAATATGCAGCACAATAGTCATTACAGTTTGGCCAGGGCTCATGTTATATTAATGTCACGCAAAAGCGTGTCAGGAAGAGGTGCCAGGAAGCTCCTAATTTTCAATATATAACCCGCCCTAAATGCTATTGCACTCGGTTCCGAGTATTCATCATCTGTGTGTGCTTTAAAAAGCCCAGTGTGTAGTTTCCTCATTCATATATCCTAATCATTGAACAATGTGCATTTGGGTGGAGGACGTCTGTATATATTTAACACAAGCACACACACATCCACTCAAGATTAGGATTCACTACTCTTCCTGTTTTGCACTCAGTTTGTCCTCTCATTTGAAAGGTATTCGAAACTGTACTTCCGTTTATCTTCCTTTCTCTTGTAAAAATAAAACATGGAGTCGAAGACATTCCAGAAATGTCATCAAGAATAGAAAAGAGTAATGTATATAAATGTATATAAAAAGGAATGTGACCTCTGCATTTAACCCATCCGTGCAGAGAACACTCACACTTGCCCAGAGCGGGCGGGTGGAGGTGGGGGAGGGATTTGCGGCAGCCCCAAACCACAGCAGTTGGGGGAGTTAGGTGCCTTGCTCAAGGTCACTTCAGTCATGTCCTGCTCTGTGCAGGGACCAAACCTAGGACCTTTTAGTCACAAGACCGGTTCCGGAACCACTAGGCCACAGCTGTCCCCAGAACCATTTAACATACAATGAGCTGTGCCTCTCTGTACATGCTATTGCATAAATGACATATGTGCGGTTTATTTGTATATTGTGTAGGCTTTCACACATTTAATTAGACAGGGAGAGAGACAAGTTGCGTGACAAGGCAGAAACCGGACTCCGACTACACTTCTGCATTTCTCCATCACACAAAACAAACACACACATAAAGCTCAGCATTACCCTGTCGTACTGTATGTTGTGTGAAAGTATTTTCACCTTTTTTTAACACACCATAACATCCAGTCGTGAGCCTGTAACCAGAAGGTTGCCGGTTCGAGCCCTGCAACTGACAAGGCATGACTGAAGTACCCTTGAGCAAGGCACCTATCCCCTAACTGCTCCCTGGGTGCCATGGATTGGTCCTGCTGACACTAGACAAGTGCGCTCACTGCCTTCTAGTGTATGTATGGTTGTGTTACACTGCATGGTATCAGTTGAATGCAGAGGATAAATTCCTCTCCATGTGCAAGCGAAGTGGACAATAAGCGGTTCGCTGTCACATGCATCCAGTTTACATGCATTGCTGGTGTATGCTACATTCTGTGTAGTGCTGGGATTGGTTGGAATCAGGTTGGAGGTGGAGTAAAGACAAAGGAACGCATGTTTGTGCTGATTAGACTTCAGATATAGTCTAAAGGTGGCATTTTAACACTATAAGGCATAGATAATTTTTAAAGTAGACAGAGTCTAAAATGTTGCCCCTCCATATTAATGTATAAAAAACACTGAGATGAGGCAGGGAAGGTTGGATTTGATGATCATAGCTGTTTTAGTGCTTTTCTACATTTACATTTACGTATGGCATTTGGCAGACGCCTTCATCCGCAGTGACTTACAGACGTGCTTTGAAGTCTTTATTAATAAATACGTCCTGTTCGCTCGGCCATAGACTGAGTATTATCAGTCTGAAAAACACTTCAAGAAGAGTACAATATGAAAAGCACTTAATTTAAGTTCTTTTCCCCTGGTTTAATTAAGTATTGTGTCCCCACAGATTTTTCACTTTTTCCTTGATAACAGTTTGCCAGTAATAGTCATCATTGATACAGGCACTGCGGTGAAATTAAATCCTCACTTCAAAGGTAAAAGATTATTTCATTCTCTTATAATCACTTTTATTTAATAAAACCTCTCGCTATCTCCTACAAATGATATTTATCAGACCTCCTTCTTTCTATCCCTCCACCCTTATAGTCTGCAGCCTGCAGCAGAATCGATGCAGATGTTTCACTTTAGCAGCCGTCTCAAGTGGAAAAAGCCCCGAATGCTAATAAACCAAACCCCACCACACCCTACAGAGCACATAACCCCAAACGATTCAGAGACAAAATATAACTCATATTCAACAGAGTTATGGACCAATATGACCCTGAGTGCATAAACATACTGCACTTACACACAGGAACACACAAAGAACAACACTTACATCACACATCTACTTACAAATACAGGGAATAAAGAAAACCAGCAGATATCCAACAGTGAAATGACATGAGGATCTCGATCTATAATTCTGGAAATGTTTGAGATGTTTACCGTTTCATGTGCTTTTAAGAAGCGGGCATCATAGGTAGGATGTCAAAACATGACCACGATTTCTACTTGATTCCTCAGAACCCATCTGCACAAGTCATTCTTTTGAAAATGTACCAAGAACCAAAGTCCTTAACAATACCGTCCAAGTTCCATGGTTTGCCAGACACACTGAAAAGATCCAGCACATCACAGGATTTGGAATACGATCAAAGATTAGCACAAATTATACAGCATGACAGACACGCAGGACCCTTTTACTGTACTGCACCTTGCTACCACGTAACAAATGTGCCATGCTAACGTATAAGAACAATGTCATTAATACACATAAATACAGCTGGTAGTTGCAATGACAAATAGTTTAGAGAATCTGTCCAAAAGTTCACACATACACACAGAGACAGTGTGTCTAGGTTATAGCTCCCTCTGTTGAAAATGCGAAACGTCGTGTTACAAATTCCTGCATGAAGTGCAGCATCTCGGCAAGTGCGTTGTCACGGAGTTACAGTATTCAAATTGCACGTTTAATAACTCATGAATCTCGCAAATCAAATATTTAAGTAAAAAAAAAAAAACTACCTGACTGTGGATTGGTCCAAAAATTGGTTATGTAACTTTTCTTGCCTGATAAGCATCAACAACTTTTTTTCTGAGGTCCTCGGAAATCTGCTTTGTTCGTTCTATTATACACCTCCACTAACATTTTATAATCCTATTGATCAATAATACCTGACTCAAATGTCAACTCAAATAATCTGCTAATGCTAAACGTTCACATACTTTTGCCTCTCACAGATTTTTTAATATTTAAACATTTTTTTTATTTATTAACTTTATTTTTACTTTCTCCTATACTAAGGGTTCACCCATCTAAACGACTCACAGACTGTCAAGCACCACTGTACATTTGTGCAGCTGAGTCTTCTCAAAAAAAACTTTTTTTTTTTTTTTTTTTTAAATCTGCTGGATTTTATTTTATTCACAACTAGATTTCTACCTTAAAAGGGAAAAAAGCAGCATTCTTTTCTGAGTATATTTGAGCTCAGATGAAAGCATGCAGGGTCAACAGTTATGCCGAGCCGTGGGAGCAGTTGAGGGTTAGGGAATTGCACAGCGACCCAAAGCATGAACTGCTCATCGCTCCAGTCAGCAGGCTTGAGCTATTACTAACAAGTCAGTCAGTCAATTCAATTTTACTTCTGTAGCAGCAAAGCAGCTTTACAGAATTTGTGAACATAGGTCCCTAATGAGTAGCCTCCTGTAATTAAAGAGGGGAAAAAATCATCTTCTTTTTTTATGATGCCAGATAGCAGGATTATAAATTATTACATTTCTAAATGTTTCAAGGCAAATACACTGACATGCCAAAAGTCATGGCACAGCAACTAGTCTTGTGTTGGACCCCCTTCTAGTAGCTAAACATTGCATTGATAGACAAAGAGAGGTTGGAGGGATACTGAGCTATGCCACTTGGATTTCCACCCGTAGCTCAGTAGTTTTCACAGATACAGGATCTCAGGTGTGAATAGACCTCCACATTCATTAAATGCTCGATTGGGCTCACATTGGGCCACACCAGAATGCTTCTCAAACCAGTTTATGCTGCCAGTTCTAGGATAAAGTTGCCAACCTCACAATCCCAGGTGAGGCACTGTGTCTGGTGTTAACAGAGGCACTGTGGTGGCTCTTCTGCTCCCTTATTTCATGGCTAAGGAATGCTGCATTGTCCTGTGGGATCTGGGTGTAGTGGGTACATGAAATCCATCAAGGACTGTAAATGGTCACCAAGCAGTTAAACATATCAATGATTTGTTCAGACAGATCAGGGGACCCAGCCTATGCCACAAGAATGCTCCAGTATGAAAACACTACCAGCTTGCACAGAGCCTCAATTTTAGTTGTATAGTGCTTTTTAACAGTGGACATTTTCCCCAAACAGCTTTACAGAAATACAGAATTAGATAATACATTTATATAAAATTTTATCTCTGATGAGAAGCCGGTGGTGACAGTAAAATGAAAAAGTGAAAAATTCTGTAAGTTGACAAATAGAATTTTTTTTTAGAGGAACCAGACTCATAAAGGAACCCATGCTCATTTGGGTGACACAGACAGTGCAATTATAAATTATACTATATAAAACATGCTATACAAAAAAGTGCAAGTATCCAGAAAATTATAGTTATAAGTCTGAAATCCAATTTTATCAACTGTTTGCTGGTAATAATAATAATAATAATAATAATAATAATAATAATAATACTTTATTCTTATTATAGCGCTTTTCTAAAACTCAAAGATGCTTACAATCACTGTTACAAAGAAAGATAGTAACACAGAAACATTCAACACACAAACAATACAGGTTAATCAGTTACGGCAAGCCAATAGCAGATGGACAGCAAATCTGTTTATCCACAATTATCTAGCACTGATTGTTATTAATAATGATACCATAGTAATAATATAGTAACAGTTTCTGCATCTGTCCATTACGGTGTTCTATAGACTGTTCATGTGGGTTTATTCTCAGCAGCAGTGATGCTCAGCTGATCAGATTCCAAGAAGATATAGGGTGGATCAGGCAGGTTTGGGCAGCTGTACTGTGTAGGGCAATTCTAGCCAGACGCCACCAGTCATGATTAATTAGTGGATAGCCACTATGCTGTCCGGGTGCTAATGCCTTTAGGAGGATCGAGGAATGTGGATCGAGGACTGTTAAATGCCTGCACAACTTTGGAAATTGAAAGTTTGGCACCCACTATCATGGCTCGTTCAAATTCAGATAATTCATGTCACCTTGGCATGAGCATGCTGGCCAGTGTTCAAGCTTTCTTACAAGATAACAACTCCCAACTTATACATGTCCCCTAAGGTAACACCACTTCGTAATCAATTTACATACTGCTACTGGACAATCTTTATCAGTCAGTTCATCAGAAGTCATCAGCTGAAATCACTGCTCCACATGTACAGCCTGAAGACACAGTTAGAAATCATGAATCTGTCTCTGGTCTGCAACCGATATAATCACTGGAAACTGCAGTAGAACTGCAATTGCTAAGAACAGTTTTACTCCCCATAGGCCATGTCCATCAGTCAACAGTTAAAAATACACAGTATAAATGAGATGAACTCAAAGATCTAAGACTTTTTTATTGCTTTTTTTCTCAAATTTGTCTAAATCTGTGTTAGTGAGCACTTTGCCGAGATAATTCATCCACATCACAGGTGTGGCATATCAGGATGCTGATTAGACAGTATTATTATTGCACAGGTGTGCCTTAGGCTGGCCACAATAACCTTGTTGTGAATGTCAACGTTGTGAATAGAGTGGCTCATGGTGGTGGTGGAGCTCATCATGGTATCTCTGTTCATACAAAATGCCATCAATTAAATGCATCTGTGTTCTGGTCCATTATGACTGCCCATACCATAACCCCACCACCACCATGGGCCACTCGATTCACAACGTAGACATTCAGCAAGTCAACTGCATGCTCAACTGCATGCTCCCTCAAAACTTGCGACATCTGTGGCATTGTGCTGTGTTATAAAACTGTACGTTTCAGAGTGGACTTTTATTGTGGCCAGCCTAAGGCACACCTGTGCAAAAATCCTGATCTGTGACACGTGAGGTGGATGGATTATCACAGCAAAGGAGAAGTGCTCACTAACACAGATTTAGCCAAATTTCTGAACAATATTTAAGAGAAAAAGGCCTTTTGTGTTCATAAAAAAAAGATCTTTGAGTTTATCTAATGAAAAATGGGAGCAAAAACAAATGTTGTACATAATGATTTTCTTCCATACAGCACACAATAATAGATGGGATGATTTATAATCACACTATTCGGTGTCACACAAATGTGGATGGGTTCCCTTTAGAGCTGCTTTGCGATATTGTCCATTGTTAAAATATGCTATATAAACGATCTTGAATTAAATTGAATTCAATCTCTGCATACACTTACATTAACATTGTCCTCTTACTCTTCAAGCCACCACTAGATGGAAACCTAAGACCTGTTTAAAGACATGAGCACAGTTTTGGCACAGGGCTTGGAACTGCAGGATTAGACAGCATGGTGCTGCAAAGGCTCCTTCTCGTGGATGGACAGGGATGTTTCTTTCATAACAAGAAACACTGCAGACAATAGTGGACACAGATCAAACAGAATCATGTCAAATAGCCTCCAAAAATACAGCGTATTACGTTCAATATAAAAAAACCTGGACACATTTAGATGGATGTCTCTCTCTCTCTCTCTCTCTCGCTTTCCCTCTCCTTCTCTCTCTCTTTGTGTATTAGTGCATGACTGTGTGTGAACAGTTGTATTTCAATGTGCATGTGACTTGAGGTGTGTGTGTATGTGTGTGCCTGTCTGTCTGTCTCATTGTAGGCTGCCTCTGAAGTATTTGCTCTGGGCTTGGGTAAAGAATCTCAGGTCCAGCACATTAAATATTCATCCAGCTGCAAACCTTAAGCCTTCAATAATTCTCAGAGAAGTGTCCTTAAAGCGAAGCCTTACTATCCTAGACACGTTTCCGCTTGGACCATGATTTCAGACACGCAGACAACGAGACTGAACGAGAGACGGAGAGAGATTGTAGAAAACAGATGGTCTGTATTTAGAGGAGCGGAAATGACATGCACATGGGGACAAAGGGGCATGAAACAACCTGTGTTTAGTTAAACCAACGACTTTCAGTGCTAATGGCCGGTCCATGAGGCCAGTGGTGCGATTTGTTAGGATCTCTTGAAATTGGAATCGCTTTGTCACAAGGTTAAAATACCCAAGGTCGAGTGATGCTAGCTTACGGGTATGAGCAGGAATTCGGATGTGTTTGAATTTTAAACACTATTTTGCACATGTAGCCTTATTGTGACCTGTATTTTTTTGTATTTGTATATATACTGAAGTGCCAGGGGAAAAAAACTGGTACAGATTAACCTATGCAAAATACATAGGCTGGTGGTGGCTCGATAAAGGAATGGGGTTTGTTAAGCTGGCATTCCATGGGACCCCTGGTATGTCTACAAACCTCTCTGACAGGTGAACACTATGTATTAAACCCGTCCACGTCCTGCATTAATTCCGGTGAGTTTGACCTCCTCCAACAGGACTATACAACACCACTTGTCTAGAGACACCAAATTATGATTAAAGGAACACTCATCTGATTTTGGTGAGCTTAACAAATAACATTATGGAGTCATTAGAGCCTCATATGTATCTATTTTTCTGGCACTTATGTATTTGACATCATGAGATACAGCAGTCATTGAGACCATTGAATGTCTGCAACTTATCACGAGCAGCACCTTCTGTTTGCAAATCCCCAGACTTCATGACTCATCTGGGAGGAAGTACACTCTGTTTTATCCAGAATTTTACATGGGTGTAGCCAATGATTACATAATAAAACATTATGTGGTGTGCTGTTACTGTCACGCATTCTCTCGGATTTGTTGACAGTGGAGTGGCTGGCCCCTTTATGTCCCAGGCTGCCCTTATGTCTGTTTAATCGCCTGGTTCCTGCTTGCTCTTTGCACAACATATATTATTTGTAGCCATTAGATAAAAAGAGCATACTAAGTATTCTGAGTATTTGTCCACGATTTCTCATCATATCTTACTCGGTTAAGCTACACATGTGATGAATGAGGCACCAGGCGATACCAGTGATACTAATTCCTGACTCTTTCTGCTTTCCAGACCTGCCTGATCCACCCTGATGCCTGAGACTCATCAACTGAACATCACTCACTGCTGCTGAGGATGAACTCACATGGACAGTCTAAAGATGACTATGATGGACAGCCTAGAAACCATGAATTCTGTTTAGGATTGTGACTGATATAAACAGTCATCACAGGAAGACTAGGACTGAACAGATTTACTCCCCATCAGTCAAGTGTCCATCAGTGAACAGTCTGAAATAATGACAAATATCATATTTAAACTATAAAACATTTCTGGCTGTATATTTGCAGTTTTTTATTTACTATAATTGCACTTTCCATGTCCATGTCCATGTCCATATCCATTTCCACCCAGATCAGGATGGAATTCCCTTTTAAGTGTATTTCTTATTAAAGTTTCCTTATCATGCCAAGGGAGTTTTTCCTTGCTGCTGTCGCCTCCGGCTTCTGATCAGG
>JAOVVF010000018.1:20255375-20268489 GCA_028565595.1 Duopalatinus emarginatus
TTGGGGAGCAGGAGGAATCAGGACTCAGGGTTGCTGGTATCTCCTGGTGCCTCATCTGTAGCAGGTGTAGCTCATCAAAATCAGATTTTATACAATTGAACTATTTAAATTTTGTTACTAAACTATGAAAAGGGAGACAGCGTGGTCTGGTGGGGGATGTTGCTTCATAACAAGAAGGGCCTGAGTTTGCTTGGGTGACCAGGATCCTTTGTTTATGCATGTTCTCGCTGTGTCTGTGTGGGTTTCCTATGCAAACTCTGGTTTCCTCCCACAGTCCACAGACATGCAGTCAGGCAAAATTGCAGTTAAAATAGTAACTACAGTAGGTGTGAATGTGTGTATAAATATATCTGTCCAGGGTGTTTCCATGCCTTCCATCCAATAAATGTTGGAATAGAATCCAGTTCACTAAATAGTTTCTTAGGTTGAGCTGTTTTAATTGTCTTAATAATAATTAGTATAAGGGCATTCCTTTAGACTTATATTACCTGTTTGTAGATATTTATTGTTAATAATTTAGCATTAATAATGCTAGCTAGCTGGTATAATGAAAATGCAAAGCAAGGATTAAGCTGTGTATTATTTTGTAAGTTAAATTTACTTTCAAGTAAAACTCTTCACTGTCATTAGGGGTCTCAGTGTAGCACCATGTAAAATATTTATCTCCAGCTATTGCAGCTTGTTTAATTATTGATACAGCGAGCTTACGAATGTCCAGATGGACTAAATCAGACCTCTCGTGACCTCCTAATTGGACATTAGACCTGGCTACTTGTATTGACCACATGGAGAAGTATCAGTGACAACCAGCATATACTGGCTGAGAGACAGAGAGAGAGAGAGACAGAGAGAGAGAGAGAGAGAGACAGAGAGAGAGAGAGAGCGTCTGTGCAGATCATTTAAACATGTATTTTTTCACTCACAAGCAAGGTCAATGTACTGGCATCAGTGTGCCAGTAGATCTTATTTGTTATTCATACCATGTCCCATCCTGTTCAGAATTATTGGAACGTTTGAATTTTAAGTACAGTGTTGAGAATATCTTCAGAAATAAATGCAAATTAACCAATTTTGTATAATCAGAATGTCCAAAATTATTGAATAACTGTTTCAGTGTTTACATGCCCTGAACATGGTTTTACTGCATAAAAAAGGGACTGCTTGGGTCTAGTTTCTTTTCACAATGACAGAGACAAGAGAACTGTCTGAGAACAATTCCAAAGGCCACAAGGCTATTGCCAAATATATTAAAATTCCTCTTTCAACATTTCATCATAAAACTGTTAAGACGCTTTCAGGACGACGTGCTAAAAAGAAACTCAATTAGAGATGTCTGTGAATATTGGTGTGCGTTGTGGAAAAAACACCATGCAAAAAAAGCTAAAGAGCTTCAGGCTGATCTTGAGCAATTTAGATTGCTGGATTAAGCCCATAACAAGCAACAGCACACATCCAGCAACAGCAGTGAATGTACTGTTTTTAACTGGCCAGCAATAAGTCCTAACCTTTGACATGAAGACCTTTGGAGATGAAATCTGACATTGGAAAAAAAGACTTCTACAAACGTTAAAAAGCTTGAATGCATATATACGAAAGAGGGCCAGAAACTAACAGCAGACAGGTTTAATAAGCTTTGAAATGGCTACAAGAAACGCTTAGAGAATGTGTTGTTGCCAAATGCTCTGCAACAAAATATTAGTGAAGCATGCCAATAATCATGTCTGGGGAACATTTAATGTTCTGGTTTCATTTGCATATATTTTGGAAAATATTTTGAATTCTGTACTTAATATTCAAGAACGACAATAATTCTAAACAGGTCTGTCCATATAAGTGTTAAAATGTGAAAATCCCTGCTGCTAATGGACATTATAGCAAATAGTATTTGCCCTAAATGCCTGAGCTTAAGATATTTCTGTATTGATTTAAAAAAATGGTGGCATCTACTGCAATCCTTTACAAATGGCTCCTCGAGGTATTTTACCCAAGCATCCAATCGGTATTCGTTACTTCATTTCTACTGTAATACAATTTGCCTGGGTTGGCGGAGCCTAATGGTAGCCCATGAAGACAAACTGCCATCCCAGTATGCCTTTGCACCGTTGCTTATCTTGTTACGCCACTTGCCCAAGTGTGAGCATTCATTGATGGCAGGGTTTAAATTGCATGCTCGGATAAACCGTGTCTAAATGGGATAAATGGTTAGCCATGTTTGTTCTCCAGGGTTGCACAGGGGTCGATATCAGATTGGGTTGTGGTGCTGGATCAGATGTAACATACTTTTAGAAACGTATGCAAGTCCATCCAGATGGTTATGGGGGGATTTCAAACTAGAGCATTTGTTCAAATGGGCACAAACATACTGAGTGTAATGGTGGTCAGTTGTGGGAGAGTGGGGTCAGTTGTAACACTGTACACTCACTCTGTAAATGATCAGTAGCATCATCTGTCTGCTTGCAAAAGCACAGTAACATTATAAACCTTAAAATCCAATTAACATAGACTAGTTAATAAATATTTGTTTGAAACTAATCTAGCTGCTTTATTATATATACATATGGATATAAATGGTTAAATGTAGAGGTCTTTAGGAATCCATTACATCAGTTTGTTTATTGGGAAATGAAGTCCATTAGGAAAGAACACTGCTTCAATATGTTACCCAATGTTCCAATGGGTCCCAGTGACACAAAGCACACATCCAGCAGGAATAGAAGATATAAAATGCAATTTTTTAGTTAACTATGATGATTTTAAAAATCATACAAAATAAATTCCAGTTTCTTTTCTGAAAACTTATTGTTTTAACATAAAGATCTCTGGAGCTCAGCCAGAGTGACCATTGGGTTCTTGGCCACCTCTCCTACCAAGGCCCTTTAGTCTGATTACTTAGTTTGGTGGGGCAGAAGAGTCCTGGTTGTTCCGAATGTTTTTCAGAAAAGTTAAGAATTATGAAGGCCACTGTGCTCTTGAGAACTTTAAGTGCAGCCAGAATTATTTGTAGCCGTCTCCAGACTGGTGCCTCCACACAATCTTGTCTCCACATGGGTTGGTTTTTGCTCTGATAGTCAGTGTCTGTTTTGAGACCTTATATAGCCAGGTGTGCAACTTTCAAAATAATGTCCAATCAAATAAATTTACCACAGAAGGCGTAGAAACATCTCAAAATGATCAAGTGTCATGTCAAAGGGCCTGAATACGTATGATCATTGGAAATTTTAGTTTAACCTTTTAAATACATTGGTTGTATTAAGTGTAGATTGATGGTGGAATTGATTTTTCATTATTATTTTAACATAAGGCTGCAACATAACAAAGGATCTGAAGACATTCTGAATGCACTGTGCACACACATCTGGCTATACATACATACAACTTGACAATTGGAGAAAGACAAATGCAAAATAGTGCACAAAATGTTTTGTGGATTGAGATGCTTTTCTGCTCACCACAGTTGTAAAAATTTATTTTATGTATTACTATATCCTTCCTGGCAGCTATATCCTCCAGCCCTTCTGGAGCCATCAACCATGCAATGGTTAAAGTCATTGAGATCACATTTGGGCCTGGGGATTGGGTTAGACCTCAGTTGAGTCTTGGTGGTTACGGGGCTCGAACCAAGGCTACCAAGGCCACCGAGGGTACCAAGGCTGGTTCCTTAACCACAAGGGTATGTCTGTTACACCTAATGTGACAAATGTTACAACAGACCCCCATTCTCCATTATATTAAAGTATTACTGACTATCTGAGTCCAGTGATCTTAGTTGAGCGTCAAAATAAAAACAAAAATCCATTTTCTAACCAGTAAAATTTATTTATATATAACAACAGTACAAATTGAATCCTTGGCTTGCAAAATAGGTGTGCTTCATATTTACAATAGGTACACAATAATATATAACAAAAACTAAAGGAAATAAAAAAAAGACCAAACTTTTTTTTCTTTTTAAATACTTTAACATTCTTACAGTTTTCACAACACTTTTATAAAACAACAATAACAGACAGCAATAGGTACTATTATCATCATGGTCATTATTATTTTCTTTTTTTTTTTTTGTATTAACTATATTACAGACCTCCAGTGTCTAAAAAAAAGAAAATGTCATATAAAGGTTTGTGTAAATGTAACATATAACCAGGTAGCATTCTGACTGCAGAGATCTCTCCCATTATTTATTTTCTTCCTCCACTGAATGACTGGATGGGTAATGTGAAGAGTACATGAGTATACTTATGTAGCATGCTATTCAACCACTGACAGCAAGATGCGAGTTAATAAAGTGCACAGAACTGGACGTTTGTGCCAAATGTAGGAAAGGGCTGCACTGAATGCATCACTGCACATCAATTTAGTGGTTTCAGACTAATGTCTCATGCTCTGAATTCCTAATTCGTTTTGGTTAACAGTGAGAGAAGGGGAAAAACGAATGAAATCATACCACACCTTACAAGAAGCATTATGTTACAAAGAGGGGAATGTTAGACCTGCATGATGCAGATGTTATGATGAGACATTTAGTTTTTATTTGGGTAGGTTGTAATGTAATGTATAGTGCCTACAACATGTTTTTACCCCTTTGGATGTTTTCCCATTTCATTGCTTTTATATTAATTATTATTAATGTCAATTTAATTTGTCTCCTTTTGACAAGAATTTATAAAAAGAATATTTTTACAACTGTGAATTCCTTAAAAATATATAATGAAAATTAGGTGACTGCACAATATTCACTGCTTTCTCGTCAGTATTCAGTAGATGCACCTTTGGCTGCAATCACAGCACTCAGTCAATGTGGATAGGTCTCAATCAGCAGAGCACATCTGGACACTGCAATTTTAATCCATTTCCCAGGTTGCACACGGATCAGACATGAACAGCCCCTCCAGCTACAGATTCTCTGTAGGCTTAAAGTCTGGGCTTGGATTCAGCTATTCCAGAATATCCACCCTGTTGTCTTTAAATCATTTTTGTGTGTATTCTGTTATACGTGTCATTGTCTTGCTGGAAAATAAATCTACTCCCAAATCGTAGTTCTCATGAAGACTGAATCAGATTGTCCTCCAGGAACTCTCTACCTCTCTACTCTCTACCTTTACAAGCCTTTCAGGGCCTAATGTCAGGAAGCATCCTCACAGCATTATGCTGCCACCACCATGCTTCACAGTGGGGATGGTGTATTTGAGGTGATGTACAATGTTTGGTTTAGTCTGATGGCCAGGAAGTTCCATTGTGGAAAGACTAAAGAGGCATCTTCCAGTTGATCTTGAAGTCTCGTACATACTTCTGGGTGAACTCTAGTCAAGAATATCTTTGCCACTTCTCTATAAAGCTTTAATTGGTGAAGAACCAGTGCAGTCTCTCCCATCTCAGCTTTGAAGCTTTTGTCTTCTTCATAGTAGTCATAGGTGTCTTGCTGGCCTCCCTTACTAGTCTCCATCTTGCACGGTCACTCTTGCACAATTCGTAAAGATTTCTTTCCATTTCTTAATGATGGATTTAACTGAGCTCTAGGGGATGTTCAGTGTATTGGAATTTTTTTGTATCCGTTCCCTGACTTACACTTTTCAGTAACCTTTACTCAGGGTTGTATGGAGTGTTCTTTCATCATCATGCTGTAATTGTAGTCAGGAATACTGATTAAACTACAATCACTTAAGACGCAATCATCATATCTTCATTTTCACTAAATCTGAGAGTTTTAGCACCAGTTGGCTGGACAGCCATTGAATCAGGTCAGTCGCTTTATTAGATCTGTTTTTTTCCTGACATTAAAGAGTCTCTTTGGTACACTGTCAAAAAAGCCAAATTATATCGACTCCGATTTCATTTATAAAAGCAACCAAAAGAAGAAAACATCCAAGAGATGAACAGTTTTATAGACACTGTGTCAATGACGTCAGATGCAGAAGGGTTCAACATTATTCTGGGACTCGTGTTGATTTTAAACCAGACCACGATATCAACACTACTACTACTAACTACTATCATGTTTCATTAGGTCTTAATAACTACCTGCTGAAGTCTGAAGCATCTGTGTCTTGACAGTTTCAGATTCTTATTGTGTAGAACTAGAGTATAAGGGTTGTCATCTTTGCCCTGTGTGTGTGTGTGTGTGTGTGTGTGTGTTGCCAATCCTACTTTATTAAGATTTCTAAATGCATTTGTGAATTTAGGAAAAGTTAGCGCCAAGCTACCAATTATTAACATCAACATTCTGATTGGAGAAAATAAGTTAAAGGCGTGAGATCTGAGAAAGATGGCTGGAGCTGCAATGGGTTTTTTTTCCGGCAAATAAAAAATATAGGAAGACCTTTCGATAGCCTGAAGCGAGTTGCACTTCTATAATCACCTGATGTCACTGGAATATGACATGTCTTATGCCCATGTCCGTGTGCTTGTGTGTATGTGTGTGTGTGTGTGTGTGTGTGAGTGTTCTCAATGAATGTAATTCACATGCTCAAGTGCTTTTCAAAAGCCTATATATGACTATATACAAACAGCATTCCTGCAGTGTTTCAACATGTTGTAGCTTGACAAATTAATTCCATGTCAGTCATGTCAATCTCCTCATTCCTGACTCCCTCCTATTTTTGATGTGTGTCCCATGTATGCTCTTTTTTTTTTTGATCTCCTGATCTTGGTGTGCACATGTCTAGCTGAGATCAAAGCTGCGCTTCAAAGTCCTGGCAGGAAACTGAGAGTAAAGCCCCCCCATCTCCCTATCCCTCCCTCCCTCTCTCTCTCGCTCTCTCTTTCTCCTTTTCTCACTTCCCGAACACTCAGTGCAATATTGCTATAAGCAATAAAGCCGTGCACAGTGTCCATGCTCTTGTAACCTTTCTTTCGCCTTCGCTCGATCATCTTTTTTCATCAAGTTCAATATTTTGTTTATCCGTCTCGGACTAAATGAATTTGCCGAACGCTGGGAGCGAGGAACTACGCGGAAACAGAGGAAATAAACAGACAAATGGCTAAGGGAAGGACTGGGAATCTGCTTATGAGGTTTCTGAAGTCAATTTCGAGTCCACAAATTTCGTTTTAAAGCAGAATCAGGTATCAGATTGACCTAAATAAATAACTCCATTTCGACACTGATGAAAGACTCATGGAAGAAAATGATCACCATTCTGGCCCCAGGTTGCGGATGCAAATAAGTCATCTTAAACCTCATACCCACACACACACACACACACACACACACACATGTGCGTGCACACACACTCACACTGCCTGTCACCATTTATGAAGTCGTCCATTATTCCGATCTTTAAAACAAACAACTCTACCTAGGATCATGCATTATAAATTAAAGCTATGTCATTTTATTCATGCATGCTGCTGACATTTCATGATGCAGAAGGGGAGAAAAGAAACACACACACACACACACACACACACACACACACACACACACACCCACGCCCAACACACCCACCGACACAGCTTTTCACACAATTTCAGTTTTTCAGTTCGTACCGGTTCTTGGCTTCAGCAGCCAGAGTGATGGTAGGCGCTCTCTGTTCCAGTTCTTCCCCAGCACCACATGTTCTCTCTGTTCAACTTATTAAAGCGATTCTGACGTTGATAACTGAGACTGACCATGACATGACGCCACAGTTAGTTCAGTGCTGTGTAAATGTAAGGTTAGCAGGATGGGGCAATCTATCCTCTGTTTGCCTCTGAGTCAGCCACATGCACCACTCAAGTAAAAGCCTTGGCACTTGAAAATATGAACATATAGGAACAAAGACATTATTCTTCCTTTATGAGGTACTCTATAATGCATGCAAAATACACACACATTGGACCATAGGTAATAAGTAATACTGCCTGGTACTGAGGAGAGCTGACCTCAAGTCAGTACTCTCCTAATAAGGAATGTTCCTCCACCTACCAGCTGATGGAAAAGGGCTCTCATTGCTGCTGTCTCACTGAATCATCATGTGACTAATTAATCCAAGTTGAAATCAGCACTACGGCATATTTTGGTAATGCAACTAAGAACGAAGAAGACAGAAGCAGCACATCAGATGCCCTTTTGCCACAGAGATCAGCTCAACTGACCTCTTTTTTTTTTTTTTTTTAGAACAAACAGACATTTGAACAGAGGGACATTTTGTACATTCACAAAGGCTTACATGTAGAAAACAGGACGTCGAGACGGAGATCGCAGCGGATTCTATTAAGCCAGTCTCATAGCGTTTTCTCTGGGTGAATGAATTGCAGTCTTGGAAAACGTGACAGCCGTACGGATGAAAAGACATGCTGGTCAAACGTTGGCCCTCCAGAACACCAAAAGTTTGATGAGCATTCTGAGAACGCAGCTGCTTGTTCGTGAATCCCAGATCCGTAAAGTCCACGTTGACGAACGCAGGCGAACACGACGGGGCTGCGATTGTAATATAGAAATGTCATGGTCGCTATGTCGTTCTTTAGTGAAGAGGACTACTAATGTCACTATGCCTTTAACAATTTGGAGGCACAGGCTCAATAGAATAAATTAAATAAAAACAATAAATCGTATAAAAATAAAATTTGGAAGTAGGCGTTGAGGCGTTAAATATCCAATGCTTGCTCTTCTGGTCTTCTGACATGCCACCAGAAAAAAAAAACAAACAAACAAATAAACAAAAAAAATTACAAAGAGGTATTGTAGCTGTAGTCGCGTCACATCTGCCAGTCGTGGGTATAAAAACCAACGAAGACAAAACAAATACAAAAACAAACATGCATGATGCCTCTGAACATTGCTGGGCCCAGCATCGAGTTTTAAGCAATTCGAGTTCTCTCCTCTAAGACATTGGAAGGCAAAAGTAGATGGACGTGCAGACTGACTTGCAGAGGTAACAATTTTGACCCTTTTCAATAAAACACCATTACAAGATATCAGTAAAAATCCTAAGTCAGCTGTATCCTGTTTCCACTCAAGTTGCAGGACCAGGCTTTGGATAAAGGATTCAGGGCACAGAAAAAATTTGTGTTCCATTGCTCTCCCCAGGTGTGTCTCAGCTCTCCAGGGACATAGCAGCAATCAGTTGGTCCACCTTGTAGGCCAGCCTCTGCTTCCTAGCCTGCTCGTCCTGCTCCAACGCCGCAGTGATCTGCAGACACAAATCAACCGCTCATTAGCATGTAGACCGTGTCCCAGCTGATGCCTGAGAGTCTAATTATATGATCAAACAGCATTTAATTGCTGACCCAAGGATAGAAATCACATAGCAGGCAACAGTCCAGCAAAACACGCAGTGTCGGTTAAGGAAAATATTTACAAGCAGAAAACTTTGCTTTGCTTACCTGATCTGTGTGTGAATAGTCTTCACACCGTGAAATTTGGACATACTCTTATATATACCTATCAGCCATAACATTAAAACCTAAAGCCTAAATAGCTGTGGTCCATCTTGGAAAAGACACCACAAGAGCTCTAAAAGTGTGCTTTGGTTTTTGGCAACAGACCACACAGACTAACCTTCGCCCCACCTTGCACATCAGTAACTCTTACATGCCCTTGACTCAATTTTCGGTTCACAGGTTGTCCTTTATTGGACCACTTTTAAAAGATACTAACCACTGCATACTGGGACATACCTCACAGGACCTGCTGTTTTAGAGCTTGCCCATTTTTCCTGCTTTAAACACATGACATCTGTTCACTTGCTGCCTAATACGTCCCTCACCTTGACATGTGTGACTAAAACAAGACAATCAATGTTATCCACCTCACCTGCCAGTGGGTTTAAAGTGTTCGTGTTATGTCTGATCGGCGTATAAAGTTCCTATGGTTATACACGCAAAAGTGCCAATGGAGAAGATTGCATTTAAAGGTAGAAAGATTAAGAGATAAAGATGAAGAGATTTAATAATGGCATTCCCAGTCCACCATTATGAAACATTAGAGAGCACAAAAGGATAATCTAATCTGGATTTGTGAATGCCTACAGCCTACACCAGACATGGGCAAACTACGGCCTGCGGGCCATATACGGCCCATTGGGCTTTTTAATCCGGCCAGCTGAACTTGTCCAGGTTATATTATTAAATTAAATTTTATTATAAATAAACCCTTCATTTGACCTTTTCCCCAATGGATGGCGCACTCCAAAAACATTGACCTTTGTTTGAGTGTGATGTGTTACTCTCTACTTCACTTTTCGCTTAGCAGTTTGAGCCCTTAAGTAAAAATGAGCGGACCGAAGAGAAGAAAGGTAGACAGGGTGTGCCGAGTGTTTAATAAAGAGTGGACAACAAAATATTTTTTTGCTGAAGTCCGATCAATGGCTGTATGTCTGATATGCCAAGAAACCGTAGCGTTTTTTAAAGAATACAACATCAGTCGTCATTTTACCACAAAACATGCTAACTACGCTAGCAAACATTCTACACAAGAACGGGCGGCTACGGTTCAGACATTGTTGGCTAATTTACAGACTCAGCAATTTTTTTTACAAACAAATTGCGATTAAAGAGTCAAGTACCAAGGCAAATTTTTTTGCTGGCATTCAAATTAGCAAAGGCTAGTAAGCCTTTCTCCGAAGGCGAGAGAGAGAGCAAATGGGCGTTTATCTACTGTATTATTAAATTAACAAATGTGGAAAACTATTTTTACAATGAACCCTGCACATTGATGTTTCGGTTCCTGTTAAAGGCCAGATCTTTTCATGTAATGGTTTTTACATTTCATTTTACATCTCATTTATTCACATAAACACACCATTCTTCTATTCTAATTTTAGAAACCATTAGGGCCCCCAAATCAAAACGTTTGCCCACCCCTGGCCTACACCGACCACACATCTGCTCACACGCATGTCTCACTAAAGCATCACTGCAACTTCTATATGATTCTAGGAATCCATAAGCTACCAGATGATTGAAGCAACTATAATGTTGTCAGAATACAGAAATAAAAATGCTGTTAAATATGCTAGAGAACTGTCAAAGCGAATGTAGGCCAGGGACGGAAACACGCTGACAAGATGTCAGACCGGACGCTGTCGGATGAACTGTCTGAGACGTTAATGCATTAAAAAAAAACGTGTCAGTCTTATTTTCTCCAGAGAGATCACAGAAATATCTTTCACTTCCATTTATAATTATATATATATATATATAATTATATATATCTCCACTACACACTGACAAATTCTATTAACAGTAATACACGATACATGCTTTAAATAAAGGATGTTAGAATGTTGCTTATATTTATGGTTAGCTAACCCAGACTGACCATCTCAGACAAGTGAGGAGGTATTATCTGTTATTTATTTATTTATTACCTAAGCTGCTTAGGGTCGTCAGAGGTGCTGGAGTCTATCCTAGCACTTACTGGGTAAAAGGTAAGAAAAACCAACCTGGACAGGTCATGAGTTCATGACAAGGCGGAGACACAGACAACCACTCAAACCTGTGGGCGATTTGGTATCTCTGGTTCTTTTTAACTGCATGAACTGTCTTAGACATGGAAAGAACATGTAAACGCTACACAGTAGGAACCCAGACTGCCCAGCTGGGCCCTTGTTTCTGTGATTCACCAGTGCCACTGTGCTAAAGAGCAGATAGCAATAAATCCTATATGACTGTATTCTAAGCTCCCGTCCTGCTGGGTCCCTGTTGCTTTGCCCTTCTTGTCCAAACATGCTTGATTTAACTCATGGCAGACACATGGCGTCAGTGCTATCTCCTCACAGCAAGAAGACTGATGGACTGGTGATCTGTCCTGGGTGTTTTCATGCCTTCCACCCAGTGAGTGCTGGGATAGACTCCAGCACCCCATGTGACCCGGTAGTAGGATAAGCAGCTTAGATTATGCGTGAGTGAAGACATGATGGCTGGTTGACCAGATGAGTTATATGTGTTAAAGACAAGCAAATGCACTACACTACATAAATCCGATGCCTGTGGAATTGACAAGATGATATGTGTTGTTGACGATGATATGTAGGGCTTGTGCATCCCAGCCCTGAGCATTTGGATTGACATGAAGAGCTTGTTACTCCCTTCCTTTCTATCACATCTGTGCATGTATGATAAAGACTTCAAGCTAAATGCTCTATAATGTATGGGCTGGTATGACAGTGGTATGTTTAATGAATTTCGTCTACATATGCATGCATCACCAGGGCTTGCCGTAGTGCCTCCATTTACTCTATTCTAGTAGCGCTGTTACTGTTACTGTGTTTTACATTTGTATATCATTTTTATACAGATCTGAATTAAACATAATCACATTTGCACAGCCATGGCTCAGTATAATAGGTGTACCACTTCGTCTCGCACCTCATAAAGTCTGCATCTTTATGTATAAGTAAAAGCCGTATAAAACGGAGTAAAGAGACGACGCCTTTCAATGCGGTGTAATATGAAGGTCAGGCGCTAGACATCCTCATCGAGGGCAGCACTTAGAGTAGGGGAGCCTGACGTGTGTAATCGTCCTCATCACAGCTCTATTCATCTTCTCTGTTTGCTCTCTGGCTCTTCCTGTGTTGTGTGTGTGTGTGTTTGCTGTTGCTCACCTCTTCGCTGTACTTGCTGACGTAAGAGTAGATCTCATTCAGAGCACTCAGCATGTTAAACTCATGGGAGTGGAGCCGTGCCTGCTCAGCCAAGTAGGCATTCATGTCCTGGTCGCTGATCGCTGGCAGTCTGCTTATATCAGCGTAGTATCTGAGGACGAAGAAGGCGAAAGTATGTTTACATTTCAGGCTTCTGGCAGACACAAACAACTCTATGGATGATTTCACCCTTGATACAGGTCCACTAGGTCACGGACTTCTTAGTATACCGTAGTTCAGGATGAGGAAGGTGTTTAGACATCATTTAAAGAAGAGAAGAGTCTTAATGCATGCTTTCCTGCTCTGTGCTCTGAGAAATGCTGGGACCAGTTCAGCCATGCTGGAGGATTCAATTGTTGAAAGCAACAATTGAAAGTGAACTATTTGCCTACTGTGTTCGCACACAGAGGAATGTGACCTCCGCATTTAACCCATCCGTGCAGTAATACACACACACACACCAGTGAACACTAGGGGCAGTGAACACATTTGCCCAGAGCAGGGGGCAGCCCCAAACCACGGCACCCAGGGAGCAGTTGGGGGAGTTAGGTGCC
>JAOVVF010000018.1:20276516-20289174 GCA_028565595.1 Duopalatinus emarginatus
CGGTGTATTACAAGTGCTTGACGCATTCAGCTAACATTCTTAGAAAAAAAGAAGAGCGAGAGAGAGAGAGAGAGAGAAAGAGAGGTCAACTCCAACAGTCTGAGAGTCAAAGCTTCAGAAAGTCCATTCCACAAAGGAAAACCAGCTCTTTTTCTCATCTCTGCAATAGAGTCCATAATCTATTTTCTTTCACTGCCTCAGTGTAAAGGCTGCCTGGAGTCGGAAATCCCCCTGCACTGTTTTGTTCCTCTTCTTCCTCCTTCTTTCCTCCGATCCTTCTCCTCCTCCTCCCCTGCACCATTAGCAAGTGTCCAGTTCAGGGATGAATCCTGCCTGGCATGGGTCTAATGGCTTGGCTGGAGAGACACTCGAAGGAGGGGAAGACTGGTGAAAGAAATCATGTCAGAGTCGACACCCTGCTTATAAGACTCTTGGAAACAGGTAACCTTTCTTTCTTCCTCCCACCCCTTTCTCTCCACGCTCCCATTTTACTCCATTTCATGTATCTCTGGCTTCCACCCTTGACACCAGGAAAGGCTCCATTAGTGGCACCTTTCACCGACATTCTCTCTCTCTCCCTGTCTCTCTCTCTCTCATTCTCCTCAGCTTGCTCTTGTGAATAAGATAAATGCTCAAACGCTGTCTAAATTTAAAAGCCCTCCAAAATGTTGACTGCTGACATTTTGGAAAATTTCACTGGTTTAAAACAGCCATTAAACCGCAAATGCTAACATGTTTTACCATTCTAGCATTTGCAATTTTGTAGTTGTTATGTAGCGACGTCCTTTGTTGAAACTGAACACATGGACACTGTACCGTTACAGTGTTTTCCCTTTGATTTCTCCATAATTCAGACGTGTCCAATTCACACCCATCAGACATCTCTTCTCTATCACATCCCTATTATACTTCCCTATCAGGTGCTTGTTCACGGGGAAGCGTAGCACAATAAGAGGAAAAGTCTCTAACTGTTCCCGCCTACCTCCATATGCTTGAACCCACAGATACCATGATCATATGATCACCTAGAGTCACTATGATTGACAATGGGAAACAGTATGCCACCCTACCCTGAGAGCACTACATTCCAAATTATATCCAAACACACTGAAGTGCCAGACAAACTGGTACAGATGAGCCTATCCAAAATACATAGGCTGGTGACAGCTCCATAATGGCATAAATGTACTCTATGTGTAATCTACATCAGTGTGAACTCCATTCATAAACGTCCATAACCATTTCCTTATTCATTCATTTTTCCTTAAATGACACATTATGCATGCCTAAACTCCAAAATGCACCCCATTTAAGGCCATTCTGTAAAACACAGAGTACATTTACCACTGCAAAAAGTAGGCAGAGCTTGTGCGCTATACATCATTTCATTCAACAGGGACATAGGGTGAGATTTTGATATAATTTTGATATGATTAGGTTGTTATTAATCTATTTATTAGGTAGTATTAATTATCACAGGTGCCTAACTGCCAATCCTGCCTGCTCTGACTGCATATCAGTGCTTATTTGTTCATTATTGCTGGTTTTTTTTTTTCCAAACTAGTTTTAAAACACCAAAAATACAGTCGCTATCTCTGCTAAATTCCCACTTTCTACTTCCTGTGTGCATATTTGCCTTAGTTTTTTATATAGCAGCAGGAAGTGTCTATATAGAGATAGATGGCAGATGATTGAAGGAAGGTGGATTTGCCCTTGAGAGATAATCCTGGGCTGGGAAGGCTGTCTGATAGCGGCTGGGTGGAAGTGATAAACGGCCAGCGTTGGGTGAGATAAGGCCTCAATCAAACACAAAAAGCCAAGCCTTTTTCCAATATCTCTGATCCCCATGGCCTTTCACTGATGGGCATCAGCAAAGGCTCCCTAAGCAGGCAGAGCATTAACTCAAAGGCCACCTTCAAGCAAGCAGGAAGTGAAACTGTCACTGCTCTGACAAGCAATTTGTTCATCTTAACTGCTGCAGCAAAATCGCAAATTTACATTAAGCCAATTAAAGACAAAAATATGCATCAGGAATATCTACAGTGTAGATGTTTATGTTAAAATAATTACTGCTCAATTGGTAATCATTGTCCGGAAGGGGCAGCTGTGGCTGAAGATTAGGGAACCGGCCTTGTGACTGAAAGGTTGCCCGTTCGATCCCTGAGCAAGGCACCGACCCCCCACTTGCTCCCCAGAAATTTTAGCCATAATGAGCAAAGCAGAGGCAACAGCGGTAAAAAAAAAAAAAACTCCGTGCGATAACAAGAAGATGAAACTGTCAGGACTACAATACCCATCAGTCCCAACATGTCACGTAGGCACCTTTGTTGCTCCCTCCCCTGCCGAGGCTTTCTGTTCATTATTATGTGTAATGTATATCACCTTTGTTGAGTTGTCCCTGTGCCTTGGTTTAAGTCCCATTGTTCAGTCTTATGTTGTGGTATATTACACACAGACAGAGTGTCCATGTAGGCTGTCCATGTAGTTCAGGTGTTATGTTCATTAATATAAATTCGAAACATAAGGACTGACCGGAGTATATATCTGCATATACAGCTATATACAGATGACAGTGGTCTGTAGCTGTGCTGTCCCGGTTGCAGCCTCACTGTGGGTGTTGGTGGTGCAGACACTGGTGGCTAAATGTTTAGGACTCTGGACTACAGATCACACGGTTGTGACTTTGAATCCCAACACTGCTAATCTGTCACTGTTGGGTCCTTAAGCAAAGCCCTTAACCTTCTTCTGCTCAGCTCGATTGCAAATCACACTAGATAAGAGTCTGCCAAATGAACAAATGGAAATTGAAATCTGTTCAGTCTCGCCGAGGAACAGATGAAGCTGTGCTCTAGGTGTCACGAAAACATTCGATAGATCTGAGAACGATGCATCAGGGACGCTGATCATTTCAGCGATATGCCGCATTTATAGCACCACTGTTATCGACGTGTATTATTATCTGTTATTCATATGTCACCAGCAGCGACGCACAAAGAGAACTTCCAGAGCCGTGATTAAGGCCAATTGCTTAATGTGTTGCGATGCTTCATGACTAATTTCCTACCCTGTGCTATGTTTTAAAACACATTTTTAATTGCTTCTCCAGCAACCGAGTGGCATACTGTACGAGATATTCTAGGCATGCATCCATTGCCGTTGACACTCAAAGAAACAGATGTACACTTCAGCACATTCCACACACACACACACACACACACACACACACACACACACACTCGGGCACATTACTTAGCTCACACTCAGCACAATTTGAATTGTTAATTTCTTATCTCTCATGCCACTCAAATCCTTGAAATTGGAAATTCATCTGCGGCCCCAAGAGTACAACAGCCCCTCAGGGACACACTTCCAGCCTGCAAATGATATTCAACCTGTGCAAGGTCTACAATCTTACCTCGGCTGATTGGACTGAGAAAGACTGACTGACTTTTTCTTCTTTTCTTTTCTTTTTTTTTTTTTTTTGTTTTAAACACATTTGAAACTTAAAACATCAGGTTCTTATGTCAGCTTCTGTTTTGCTCGAATTTAACCGAATTGATTAGAAAGGAAGGAGGAGATCCAGAGGTTAATAGAAAGATGAAAATTGAGTGAGATGCTATCTAGGCTAATGAAATCCTTATTTGATGACCTAACAGACTAATCACCCTTTCGCAGTTCCAGTCAGTAATCAGCAGCAAGTGCTTCGTGTCATCACATTTCCATTTGAAGCTGCTGCTCTCACTTTGCCCTTATAAAGAAAGTGACTTTACTATAAAATCTTATATTATATGGTATATTCTATGTTAGCATGTTAGCCAGGAGCAGATTGTTTATTTGGGGAAATTTAATGTGGCATACTAGATGGTAGATGCGTCTCACGATGTATGAGGAAAGATTTGGAAAGATTTTGGTAACAAATGTAGGCAAATGCTTGTGTATGTATGTGTGTGTGTGTGTGTGTGTGTGTGTGTGTACACTGCTCAGTCATAACATTAACGCCACCTGCCAAAGGAGCCACTAAAAAAGCTTTAGCCTGTCAAGGCATGGACTCCACAAGGCATCTGAAGGTGTACCTGGGTATCTGGCACCAAGACTTTAGCAACAGATTGTTTTAAAAATCTTCTATGGAATCGGACCAGACAGCCAAGCCTTCACACCTTGGGTGGAAATGACCCTGTTGCCAGTTCATTAGTTGTCCTTCTATAGACCACTTTTTTTGGAAGGTATTAACCACTGTATAACAGGAACACCCCACAAGGGATGGATATATTAGGCAGCAAGAATGCATTGAGTTCTCAAAATTGATGTGTTGAAAGCAGGAAAAGTGGGCAAGTATAGGGATTCGACTTCGACAAAGACCACATTGTGATGTCTAGAAGACTGGGTCTAAGCATCTCCAAACCAGCATCTCTTGTGGGGTGTTCCTAGTATAAAATGGTTAGTACCTACCAAAATGGCCCAAAGAAGGACATCTGGTGTTTCGGCAACAGGCTCGCTTGTGCGCATACGGTGTGAAGCCTTGGCTGTCTAGTCCAGTCCCACAGAAAAAATGGATCTGCTGCTAACATACTGGTGCCAGATACCACAGAACACCTTCAGAGGTCTTGTGGAGCCCATGCCTTGAGAGTTCAGAGCTGTTTTGGTGGCTGGTGGTGTTAACGTTATGACTGATCAGTGTATATATGTTAAAGTGTATTGTACTGTTGAGATGTCTACTTAGTTTAGATTTTAAGAAATATATACAATGAAGCTATAATGACAGACATAACAATGGGAGCAGGTAAGAATTCTCCAATAGGGCAAAAGTGTCTGTGGAAGACGCTCCTGGTCCAACACAATCCCAAACTGCATTACCTTTTATTACTCCTGAAATAAAAACAGCTCCGAAGTGAATCCAGACTTTCGGATCATATTGTCACAGTTTCTTAGTTCACATGGTGATGTCTGCATGATCGAACTGACTATGATGCTTCTGTACTGTAAAGACAGACACTTGCTGCTCTGGTTGATGTGATGGATGGAGTGGAGACTGAATATTCTCCCATGCACTGAGACAGATGAAGAGAGCTTTTTTCTAGTCTACATTTCCTCATTTCATCTATTATATAGCAGCTATAGATATGGAGCAAGTCATTTTTTTGTTAAATGCATATGTTCTACCTGCCCAGCCAAGCGCAGTCTCTCTCTCTCTCTCTCTCTCTCTCTCTCTCACACACACACACACACACACAGAGACAGAGAGAGCACTCTTAGTCCTGTTAGACGTTAAAGGAGACTTATTCTGTATTAGTGGACTCAGTAATGTGATCATGTAGCTATAAAAGATGCCAAACGCCATCTCTCTCTCTCTCTCTCTCTCTCTCTCTCTCTCTCTCTCTCTCTCTCTCTCTCTCTCTCCTGTGCTGCTCTTTTTCTTGCTGTCTCTGTATTAAGAGTTTAGACAGTCACGAACACAAATCACCTCAGTTCTATCATTAATGCCGTAGACAGGGATTATTTTTGCTATAAACATGAGTCGTGTTTCTCTTCACAGCTTTCATTCTTGATAATGACAGTGATAAAAAGGAGCGAAATGAAGCAAGCTGAGATGGAGAGAAGTCTGAAGTCTAGAAAAACAAACAGTCTGTCACTATGCTGTGTGAGAGAGAGAGAGAGAGAGAGAGAGAGAGAGAGAGAAAGAGAGAGAGAAATGTCCAGGAGAAAGAAGTGATTCACAGTCACTTTCTTCAACCTTTCTTATTTGTGTAATGTGCTGCATTCTGCCTCATGTAGAGTTGATGCTGGGGCAAGGTTACACACCAGTACTTTGAAAGTAAAGGGCAGGATGACAGTTAAATAAGCAGAACGGACAAGACACTCCAGTCAAAACCCCCACACACTCACACTCTCTCTCTCACACACACATCTTCACTTCACCAACTAATAATAGCCATTACTGCATGTGAATCAGAGAGAAATACTGATAAAGGATGCATACAGAAAAAAAAAACCCTCTTCCACTCAGACACTCTCCCACGGACCGTCTGACGTATATTATGCACTTAGTCGCCACAACCATCAGAACTTTGCCAATTCCGATCTCAATGGTTCAATGTGCTGCTTTTTATCAGTCTGATAGGCAGTCAAAGCAATAAGCAGGGTAATGCGGGTTGAAAACAAATTCTGAGGTTTAGATCCTATGAATAAAAGCAGATAATAGCAAGACAGCCTCTATACACTAAATGCTTCACATACAGAGCTGTTAGCCTTGTAAATGCTTCCAGGTGGATTCCTAGAACACACAATTGGAGACTGAAAGACAGCATGAAGCAGTTTCTGTACCACTAATCATGATCTGAATGTCCTTGCATATTTAGTTACACAGGGTTTCATGGTTAATGCTCATCGTGTCACTAAGTGGAATTAACCTTTGCATTTAACTCTTCCGTGCAGTGAAACACACATACACACTAGTGAACACTAGGGGGCAGTAAGTACACATGCCCAGAGCGGTGGGCAGCCCCTTTATCTGCAGCTCTCGGGGAGAGGTTTCATGTTAGGTGCCTTGCTCAATGGCACTTTAGTCGAGTCAAACCAGGCACCTTCTGGTCCCAAGGCAGGTTCATTAACCCCAAGTCTACAGCTGCCCCAAAGCTGAATATATAGCTGAAATTCTATCAATGATTAAATTAACAACAGAAATAATAATTATCAATTAACAATGTGATTAGTGGGTAAGGTTTAGTAAGGTGGTGTACAGGTAATGAGTGAATAAGGTTTAATAGGGTGGAGGTGAAGTATAGGTGGTGAATGGGTGGAGTTCAGTACTGTTGACGTGGAGTATATGTGATAAGTGGGTAAGGTTTAGTAGGGTAGCATATAGGTGATGAGTGGATAGGGCTTAGTAGGGTGAAAGTGAAGTACGCATGATAAATGAGTGAGGTTTAGCCGGGCCGGGGTGGAGTACATGTGATTAGTGATTAAGGTTTAGTAGAGTAGCATATAGGTGATGAGTGGATAGGGTTTAGTAGGGTGAAAGTGGAGTATAGGTACGAGTGAGTGGGGTTTAGAGGGTCGGGGTGGAGTATATGGGATTAGTGGGTAAGGTTTTGTAGGGTAGAGCATAGGTGATGAGTGGATAGGGTTTAGTGGGGTGGAAGTGGAGTATAGGTGATCCTCTCTAGGCTTCTGGGACCTGTCTCTACTGGCAGGCTGTGGTCACTGAGCCAGTACTTGTTCAGGATCTGCTGGGGATCTTTGACAGTGGAGAGATACTCTGCAAATCCATACTGTCTGTTTAGGGCCTGACTGCATTCTAATTTAGATTGGGTTCAGGTCTGGTTCTCCCAGTGTTCAAGATTTGCTGATTTGCACTGTTTGATCATTTGGTTAACTCTGATAGGACTTTGCTCAGCAGTGCTGGACCGAGGCTGTGGTGTATTAGTGGTTAGTTGGTTTGTTAGTCTCAGAACCAGCTGACAGAGGGGGCAGGGTTTACGACAGAGCTCCTGGCTTTGAAGTGCTTCATATTGCAGGTTGTTTTCATCAGGAATGATCAGAATGACCAGCCTAATTCTGCTCGGTATGAGTTCACTAAATATATTTGCCAGTTCCTTTCTAATCCTGCTCAATGTTGGCTAGCAACATCACATTCCAAATAAGTCCTTACAGTTCTAACACCAGTCTTACCTGATAGTGCATGAGTGTGTTGAGCCTCTTCCAGTCATTCTCAATCTTGGTGGTGATATCTTCATCCTGCAGGACCACTCGTGCCAGCCGGCCCTGACGCCACTCTGGAAAACATCCACACGTGCGTCAATGAAGAAAAGTATTCATACAGAGCGAGTTGATGGAGAATTAGACAGGTTCAGAGAAAAACGAATGATCATCGATTTTCCACTCAGTTGCTCTGAATGGTCTTCATCAGGCCGCGGGCTCGCCAGATGCACAGACGACGGAACAACAAAACACAAAACAAAGCCACACGCAGAGCCATGCCAGTTGCAGGTCCAAAAAAGCTTGTGGTGAAAGCGGCTGTTCAGGACAAGGTGGTGTTTTGGCTGTTTTGAACTGTTGATGCTGAGAGCTGTTGTGCTGTATCTATGTGGTGAATATATGTGCCAGAAATGAGACGGGGGATGATTTCTTGTGTGTGATTTTGTTACACTGTTGTTCATTCATTCTATGAATGACTACTTTTGAATAATGTAGTGCTTAGTGAAGAGACGGATCTTCATTTATTATCATGCTAATAAATTAGGATGTAGGTTCTGGTCTGATTTTGGATTTATAGCCAAACATCTGACCAAATAACATGTCAATAAACAATGTCAAATCTATATATTTTATATTGGTATATTTTACCAAGGAGAACACACACAGACACCTCAATCTCTCTCTCAGCTCCTATGGTGTGGGCGGGGTAGCTGACTGCCAATTTACTCAATGGCGTGTGGGGAAAATTATCCTCTTAATGCCCATGACAATAACTATGATTACCACATCGATGACAGCCTGCTGAGGTGTGTGCGTGTTTGTGTGTGCGTTTGCGTGCATGCGTTTATTCTCGTGCATGTACTTTTTTTTGTGTGTGTGTGTGTGTGTGTGTGTGTATGTGAGAAAGACTAAACAGGATGAGACTGATTGAGGCTTGCTGCAGATTTGTCACACACATACACACACCCAATGACAGGGAAATAACTAATAACGAGGAACAACATGTTTGTTATGTGCGTCATACACACCCAGGTCCATGTCTACAGCTCGGGGTCTCTGAGAGTAGGGCATATTCTTGTAGATGGCGTCCAGGATCTTTTCCTTCACCTGCGTAATGGTATCACAGTTCAGCACCTTCACCGCAATCTCTGGACTGTTCTCGTTATCCGGATTCACACAGTTCAGAATCTGAAAGAGGCAGATAACAAATGCGGATGAGGTTGATCTGGATGAACAGTAATACACAGTTGGAGTGCTCTGATGGAGCCGAGCGTTGGGTACATGGCAAGGTTGAGAGAAAGGCCATTTGCTGGTCCCAGAAATCTAATTTCACACCCACTGCAGGAGCCCAATTTCAGCTTCAGCAGGGTATTAGGGCTTAATGAACAGTCTGTCCGAGCACAAACACACACACGCACACACATACACATGGGAAGCAATACACACTTGGCACGTGTACGTACACGCCGACCCGACTCGCCACGGTGTGTTCGACTACTAACCAATGTTTTGTACTCTATTTGTTGTCGTATAAGTTTGTCTTCGCTGAGTGAGTAGCGAGCTTCCCCTGTGATGGCATCTATAGGTCCTTTCTCCATCTGCTGCTTTATAGCACAATAGAGCATAAACAAAGGCTCTCCAGCACACTCCTACAGAGACAAAGAGACATGGGGGACAAGAAGTGAGAGAAAGCATTTGTAAAAAAAAAAAAAAATGTTCTCTGTACTTCAGGAAGGCTAGTTTTTAGGTGATCCAATCTGGAGTACGTCTGTATGATTTCCCAGCTGGCACATGACTGACCTTCGGCGTTTGAAATGCGGTTGAAATACAGCGTCAGTTACTGTTTTAAGTTGAAATTAGTTGAGATTAGGCTATCTAGGCTGTGTAGCTAAGTAGACGGATTAGCTGAACTACAATACAATCATTAAATATTTTTATACTGATCCGATTTAGAAGAGAATACATCAACACAATGTGTGTAATGATTGTGCTTCATGTGAGTGTAAAGGCATCAGCCTAGTACTGATATTACCTTGAGGAACTTGTGAAGGAGGAAAGCAAACCAGTTGGTGAGCATCTTTTCAGCCACAGACTCGGTCCTGAAAAACAAACACAAGCAACTCAGTGAATACGGCATGGGGAACAAGTGGGGGAAACGACATTAATGGCTAAATACGGGCAAACAAAATAGGATTTGTCTGCATATAATATAATATACTTGGACACCGCAACTACAGAATCATTAATACAATTCACCCGAATGACATGAAAAAGTACAGTTTAATCATCGTGCAATAAACAGTCAGTATTTAGTTTTTTTTCCAGTATTTAGTATTTAACCACATGAGATTTTCTCACACAGTGAATGTCATGACTTGATCGATTTTTTGCACAGTTTATAATCATACACTAACAGTCATCATACTTCTTTGCAGACTTTAAGATGCTCGATATGTTTGTATCTTCAATGCTGTTGAACCAAATGTTCAACCAAAGGTTGGTTTATCCAGCAGTTATTCCAGGCACAACTCAGGGCTCAAACCAAGAGCAGACATCCAGAGCCATTAAATGTTTAAACAGTTTACCAAGTCAACACCTTGGCCTCAAGCAACACCTGCCAGCTACGTGTTCCAATAGTTTTGATCATGTGAAAAATAGGTAGGCTCAAACAAAACATATCATGCCCCAAGTTAGATGTGTTAACACATATAAATGGAAATATCAGTAAATGGAAAACAGAAATTCTGATCCATCTGCTTATATTCATCATTTGATCTCCAAACCAACTAGTGTATTAATGTATTGCAAAAACAAAAACATTGACCTTGCTGTTCCAATACTTTCGCATTGGACTGTATATAGAGCATCAGAGGTGAAGTATAGGCATGGAGTACAGAGACAACACTTCACTCTCTCTCGTTCTCTCTCTCGCTTTTCTTCACCTCTTTTGACTATCCTTCTCTGTCCATTTCCATATTTCTCTGTCTCTGTCCTGACCGCAGGCTCTTTCATGTTTTGCCTGCCTTTGAAGCAATGCGAAGGATACACACACATTCCCCCATGTGAAGTATATTAAACACACTCATAAACAGATTTCCATGCTGTTCTCTAGAGCACATGAGGACTATTTTGGAAGGGAGATGAGCTTCTGAAAAAAGAAAAAAAAAAGAAAGTTAAGGTAAAAACAGGGGGAGAAAAAGAGAGAAATAAAAGAGAGAGAGAGCAGAAAAGAGAGACAACAAACAGCATCCAGACAGGAGTGGTTAACGAACATGAAAAATACATGAAAGAGTTACTCTCCCACTCCGACAGTTCAGTACGCCTGTGGAATACCAATATCTTTCCTCCTTCTTATGTATCACACACACACACACACACACACACACACACACACACACACACACACACACACACACACAGAACCACTCTTTCACCTTGGAGTATCAGAACATACATGATTTTTTTCTTAGAGTGTCAGAATGACATAGATAAAAAAAAATATATACATTTGTTTCTGTACACACACACACACACACACACACACACACACACACACACACACACACACACACACACACACACTGACGTGAAGGCTATAAAGGGTGGCTATGCATCGATTTACTCAACAGCATGTCGGGAAAATGACTCTGCTAATGCTCTTGAAAATAACTCTTATTATCTCAGAGATGACGGCAGCGTGCACGTGTGTGTCCGTCTGTGTGCCAGAAAGGCAAAGAACAAGGTGGATGAAACGAGGCTTACTGCAGGTCTCTCTCCCTCTCATACACGTGAGAAAAAGACAACAACAGTGAGATGAACGTACAGTACAGTATATGCAGACTGAGTGAATACGACATCACCGAGTGCTTCTTTTTAAATGTCCATGTCTGTGAATACAGCATCCTCATACAGAACATGCTACACCCCCTAGATTTCCTGTGAGCACAATAACAATACTGTATTGATTTATCTCTTCCTGTTATATACTTCCTTATACTTCCTGTTCTGCTCCTCTATGCAGGTTCTGTAGGCATAAACAAAGACATGGTGACGCGGATCAGCTCACACGTCATTGGTTCTTTAAATGACGTATGTGTATTGGTTCTGCCTCTAATGGCGTAAGTTGTTTTTTTTTCATCTAAAGGTTATAAATTGTCAACACCACCGCCACCCCTTTCTCACCCAGATAGATAATGGATAATGGCCCAGTTAAGGGCACTTTTGGGCCAGTTATAGCAAAATGTATTATGGCCCAACTTTAGCAGTCATATTTGAGTCGTCATGGCCACTTGTGGTACACATAAAGCTCACTATTTGAAATTATTTGAAATTCTGCGCCACAACTGGCCCAACTATAGCCCCTGATGTTTTTGTGGCCGAGTTTTGGTACATCACTGCAATTCCACTGTGTTATATGGGCCAGATGAATTATTAAGTGAGGGCCACATCTGGGCCATGACTCATTTCCTATCTGGATCCTAGCCTCCAGTTTCCTCACACACATACACACACACACACACACACACACACACACACACACACACACACAGAGTGCATCGAAATAGAGATAGTAAATTGCACCTGGGTGTGAGTTTTTGTGTGCGTTAATGTGTATCTCTGGGTGTCTGCCCTGTGATGGACTAGTGACCTGTCCAGGGAGGTTGTCTGCTTTTTTTTTTTCCAGAAACAGACTCAGGGATAAACGGCTTAGTGATATCATAGTGTTTAGCTGAGGAAGTATATTCAGATTTGTGACTTGACAATGGAACTAGTAAAACTACTACTAGTTAGGACTACAGGGCAAGTCAAAAGTAAGAACATGTTTTATTTCAGAAACGGAAGGGGAAATGACATATACATGTTTTGCTGTTATTATTATTATTATTATTATTATTATTATTATTATTATTATTATTATTATTATTATCATCAGTAGGCCTATTACCATTACTAGGCTATTGCT
>JAOVVF010000018.1:20295155-20315472 GCA_028565595.1 Duopalatinus emarginatus
AGAGAGTCTAGCATTACCGCTTCTCAACTAGTCAATTTCCTGTGCAGTGTGTCTGTACCCCTGCACAGCAACTTCTACACTAAACTTTGACAGTTTTTGACAGTTTCTACTGGAAAGTGCACATTGTGTGTGTGTGTGTGTGTGTGTGTGTGTGTGTGTGTGTGTGTGTGTGTGTGTGTGCGCTTGTGAGTAAGCGCTTGTGAGTAAGCTCCTACCTGCGCAGTAGCAGCTTGGGGTGGTTTTTACTCTCCAGGTTCTTGTCAATGAGGTCAGACAGGAGGTGTTTGAGAACATCTGTCGCATACTCCAGTCTACCCTGTAGCGCCGTCATGATGAGGGAAGCCACATTGCCGCGGTCTCGCATGGAGAAGGAGCGTTGCAGCTCCAGTGTCCGGATAAACGTCAGCAGAAATACTTTGTTGTTGATAAGCTGCGCAAACAACTTCAGAGCCTTTTCCACCGTCTGCTGCCCGTTACCCGAGACCTGCAGGGACGCACACAGGCAATGGAGAAGGGTCCTCTGGTTAGTGGTCCTCTAATTGTCTTTCACTGAACTGAATCTCAATATAGTCTATCTATAACATATGTGCAATGACTATGGAAATGATTTTGATGCAGCTCCCAGTTCCCATGGTAATGAATTATGTCAGTAGATATCCTACAGATTTCAGTTATAAAGCAGGTTTACATAATGATATGATATAGACTGAAATAAACTAATGAACAAGTCAAAGAGGAAAAACTTCCTGAGAAATAAGGAGCAAAGCTTTAGTAGAAACAGACTCAAAAGGAAATCCATGCTCGGTTAGGATTTTAAATCATTACAGGACAGAATAAAAGAGTGAAGACAAAAAACAGCAAAAATCAACCAGGGTTTTACTGGGGTAGTTTATAGTAACTATAATCATTGTTAATAATTATATATATTTTTAGCATTAGTTAATCATAATTCTACCAAGAACCACTAAGGTCTTTTAAGTTAACTATACGTATACTATTACTTTGCCACTGTTTTGTATAGTAGTTTATAGTAAGTATGGTTATTGTATTGTTAACCATAATTCTACAATGAATACTCTGAACTACTGTAGTATCATATGGCAACTATGTTTATACTATAATTCTGCCATGGTTTTCTATAGTACTATATCATATTTATTCTTACTGTATAGTTAACTATGATTTTACAATTTTATGATCAACTACTATGGAATCTTTTGGTTTATAATTTGATTCTGACATGTTTTTTTTTCTGTATTAGTTTGTAGTAATTATGATTTTTGTATAGTTAACCATCATTCTACTATGAACCACTAAGGTACCAATGGTAAGTATGATTATTGTATAGTTAACCACGATTCTACCATCAACTACTAAGCCATTTTATAGTAACTATGTTTTATACTATTATTCTGCCATGTTTGTTTCTAAAGTTTTTAATGGTAAATATGGTTATTGTACAGTTATTGTATAGTTAACCAGTTTATAGTAATTATGATTATTGTATCATTACCATGTACCTCTAAGTTTTCTTAGGGTAACTAGGGTTATTGTATAGTAAACCATGATTCAACCATTCTAACTACTTGGGTATCTTATGGTAACTATGTTTATACTATTATTCTAACATGTTTTTTTCCTATATTAGTTTGTAGTAATTATTAATATTATATAGTTAACCATCATTCTACCATGTACCTCTAAAGTATATTAGGGTAACTATTTGTATTATAACTATTTATATTTATTCTGGTTTTTCTATATTAGTTTATAGTAATTATGATTTTTGTATAGTTAACCATCATTCTACTATGAACCACTAAGGTACCAATGGTAAGTATGATTATTGTATAGTTAACCACGATTCTACCATCAACTACTAAGCCATTTTATAGTAACTATGTTTTATACTATTATTCTGCCATGTTTGTTTCTAAAGTTTTTAATGGTAAATATGGTTATTGTACAGTTATTGTATAGTTAACCAGTTTATAGTAATTATGATTATTGTATAGTTACCATCATTCTACCATGTACCTCTAAGTTATCTTAGGGTAACTAGGGTTATTGTATAGTAAACCATGATTCAACCATGAACTACCATCTTATGGTAACTATGTTTATACTATTATTCTAACATGTTTTTTTCTATATTAGTTTGTAGTAATTATCATTATTATATAAACATAGTTAACCATTATTCAACCATGTACCTCTCAAGTATTTTAGGGTAACTATTTGTATTATAACTATTTATATTTATTCTGTTTTTTTTATATTAGTTTATAGTAATTATGATTATTATATAGTGACTATGATTCTACTGTAAACTACTTTATTTTAAGGTATCTATATGTATACTATAAATCTGCCATGTTTTAGTTATACAATACAATATACCACGATAACCATGTTTAAAAAAAAAACAAACAAAAAAAACAAAACAAAAAAAACATGGATGCCATGCCATGATATACTGTGGTTAATTTTTATAGGGCAGCAGTAGTGAGCAATGAAAGAAAAAAAAACAGCAAAAAAAATCCTACTAAAGCTGTTCTTGTGTATTTTTTTATGCAACTGCAACACATTTGAAAGCTATCCTGCAGTACAGTGTTGTGTGCTATAGACCCTGTGTGTTATAGGTCTTTAATATAATAAATATGACATTTCATATAAACACCAACTGCCTGAGCAATTGCTTTCAAACATGGAGTAATCACGTCCCCAATCATTTCCTCTAATCTGTGGTATTTGGTACAAATGCAGTATATTGAGATTAGGTCACAGAACATCTGCCTATTGAATTTGACGTACTGACACGTGTTCATCACTTTACATTTGAATTGATGTCAATTTTGATCTGTTCATTTATATAACATAAAGCGCACCTTTGGTGTTGGTTAAGAATAAATGAAAGAGGCTGGAGAGCTCGTGTTCTCAATAAGAAAGTGGAGGAAAAATGTTGGATAGAGACATTTGGGAACCATTTTCTATCTACAGGCTTCTGAGCAACTGAGCATTTGCTACTCCATTACTCCTGATAAGATGACTGCTGGTGGGTGAAATTCTGCAGTGCTCGGGATGTGTGCAAGGCTTGGTGTGTGTGTGTGTGTGTGTGTGTGCCTTGTTTTTGTGAAATGTCAGTACAAATGTCAGAAAATACAGTCACGCTGTCAGGACACGTCAACATCAGGACTGAAAACAAAGCTTTTCAGACCAGCTCACGTGTACGTCGATATTTTTCTTAAAAAAAAAAAAAAAAACCTAAAAAAGCTCAAAGGTTTGCTTTTGGTTACTGAGGTTGAATTTAGGGTCAGGCTTAGGCAGAGCTTAAATGAGCTGTTTCTCTGCAAACAATGAATGTTAGCCTCATATAATGATAGTCTATAGTTCTGCTGTGCTCAATTCTACAAGAACCTTCTCTTCGTTTGGAGAAGTAACTGGAACGTTCTCCAAAGGTGTTCTAACTATTCCCAAATGTTACAGAAAAAAATACTTTCATAGGAAAACCAATCCAAGCTTCCAGAAACGTTCCTGTAACCATAAAAAAAAACATTCCCAGAATGTTCTTGGAGCCAAGAATTCGTGAGCTGGGATTATGTCAGTGGTAGGTCCTGACAAACAAAAGGCACTGAGATGCATTATGGAGGCATAATGCAAGTGTGTGTATGTGTGTGTCTGTAGCAAATTGCCTGACAAAAGGGATCTAGATGTATAAGGTAGGCATAATGCGAGTGTGTGCATATATGTGTGTGTGGAGCAAATTGCTTGACAAAAGCCATCAGTATGTATATGGAAGGCATAATGCATGTGTGCGGATATGTGTGTGTGTGTGTGTGTGTGTGCAGAAATCGTTCTTGCAAAGTCACTTTTCCAAGTCTTTTCTTGACTTTGCACTTTTTTCTACTTCATGTCACGATCTCCACACTACAAAGACTCGGTGTCTTTGCTCACACACACAGCGCTGAGGTCATTCGTTCCACTTTCGTCACGACTCGCAAATCAGCATTTCGTACATCACCCACCTCGAGCTCTCGGAGAACGGGGTGGTCTTCGATCCCAGGGAACAGCACTCTCATTGCATATGTGCGGTAGTCCAGGTGAGGGATCCCGGCTCTGTCGAGATCGCTGGTCAACTCGTTGATGTCCGTTTGCAGCTCTGCGAAAGCTGGGGGTGGGGGAGGAACGAGAAAGGATGCATGTAATGCGTTTTATAATTAAAACGCTGTATTATGACTAATAATAAAAATGACTCCGGCTTTGAACACAATGTTTGACAGGCAGCATCTAGGGTATTTCTGCCGTCCTTTAAAGCACCATATGGTGAAAAAGCACTTAACAGTATTGATCTGTTAGCTAACTGGTGTAGACATCAATGCCTATAATCAGGCCTGGAAAAAGACTTGCACCATTTGAGAAATTGACAGAGATTGTCTTGATGTGTTTTGTCAGCAAAATGTCCCTGCAAATGAAGCACAGCTTCCAGACAGACAGTCATGATGTCCTATCCATCGCTCGCTCTGACTCTTAAACACAGATGAACGTGAATCAGAACCCCCGAACTCATGCTAATGCTTATTCCACCATTCACAATATATACCACCATTTTAATAATACTCTTTTTTTTTCTCAAGCATACACGCATCTATGCATGCACACTCATATACACACATATATACCCATGCACAGATGTGCAGATAATGAATTGACTGTCTGCTGAAGTGTGTGTCCCCTGCTGCTGGAGAGCGGAGGTGAGGCTGCTTTAATTGGGTCCATTCAGACTGAGCACCACTCTACCCTCAGGGAGTCTCTCTCCTATCACCTATCCCTCATTCCTTCTCTCTGTCTCCTTTTCTCTCTTTTTTTTCCATGACACACAAAAAAAAATCTTCCTCCCACACACACACGTTGCAACTCTACCCAACATGTATTCAGGAATACTCCCATTCCCCGGGTCACCAGCGGCACAGCACCCATTATCGGCCTGTGTGTGTATGTGTGTGCGTATACTCCACTCACCTCAGGAAAGTCCACTCTAATACAAGCAAAAGAAATGAGTGGCTTGCCTGAGTATTACATCATTACACCATGGCTGAAGGCTTGGTGTGTGTCACTTAGGTACATCATTAGCCGCAAAAGACTACACTAATTGAGGTGAAATCGAGTGTCTGAGAATGGGACTGAAAGGGGTGTGATTCAAAAGAACATCACGGGTGAGTGCTCGAGAAAGAGGGCACCGGAGAACAGGAAGCTGATTGAGCTTGTGTCTTGAACGGAATGAAGACGTCGTGCCAGTGCCATGTCATATCGGAGTCCTCACCCTCTTTGCACTCGAGTGCCACCCTGGACTCCAGGTTGTCCATCTGCATCTGCAGCCGCTTGAGCGTGAGGTCGTTCTCACGTGACTTGCGCTTGTAGGCGATGAGGACGAGGATGACGATGATCAGGAGAAGGCCTCCGCCGGCTGCTATGCTTACGATGGCGGGGAGAGTCAGCAGACTGTCAGATAGGATGTTCACAGATCCGGGAGAGACGTGAAGACCGCCTACCTGCACCTGAGCAAGACAACACACACACATTTGTACTGTCAAGCATTTCTGTCCAGTTCGTCTTGTTTGATGACTCAACTTTGCAATATTATACACACACTTTGCAGCAAGCTAGATGACCACCGAGTCACTTTGGACCAGTATTGCATCACTACACCATATTATTTGGTTGGCAGCTTTTTCTCAGCATAGCAGTGACACTGTACATCAGATGTAGCTCTGGGACTTTTAAACGTTGTGTACACAGGTGGACAAGTTTATTACAACAAACAATGACGACTTTCTGACCATTTAGCTGTCGTGACACCGAAACCCAGCAATGCTGACAAGTGATTCGATCACACCACAGACACTGATACAAAACGCTGCCCCAACCCTAATCCATGGATACGGTATGCTGTAATGTCTGTAGCACAACAGATCCTTCTGTAGAACTTGGACCAGACAGTCTAGCCTTCAGCCACACACAAACACACTCCAGTAAATCTTGGTTACCCATGACCCAGTTGTTGGTTCACTGCTTGTCCTTTCTTGGACCACTTTTGGTAGGTACAGACCACTGTACACCCCACACACTGACAGGACCTGCTCTTTTAAAGATTATCTGACCTAGTGGTCTAGACATCACAATATGGTCTTTATCAAAGTTGCTCTGATCTCTATGCTTGCTCATTTTTCTTGCTTCCAACACGTGATTTGAGAACTGAGTGGTCACTTGCTGTCTAATATATCCCACCCCTTGACAGGTGCCACTGAAATAAGATGATGAATGTTATTCACTTCACCTGTCAGTGCTTTTGTGGTTTATATACCTTTCTCTAACTTTCTCTATAGCTTATATCATAAGATGTATGGAACCGTGTTTCTTTTCTAACAGTGCATATGACTGAACCCTTTGGCTATCATATCAGGATCCGTATTCAGACAATAGTCATTAGCTAAATAACATCTGGTCAGTTTGGGTAATTTACCGTGTAGACAGCAACTGATAGGCTTGAGTCAGTAAATCTATACTTACAAAGTCGTCTATAAGGTCAGTGAGTGTAGATACATTCAGTATATTTGGTCCTTGGTCCATTTTTCATTTTTGCCCCCCTTTTTTGCATTACAAACAAAAACTTTAAACCATTTTTAAATCAGATAGATATAACCAATTACCTGAGAAGTGATCATCCAAACACATAATATTCAATACAATTCAACTTTGGGCCCAAACTTTAAATTAATAATTCATCTATTCTTAAAGAGGCTTTTAGTGGCTAAAGCACATTGGCTGACTGAAAGGTCTGACTTGCTTCCTCTGCCTGTCTGGGGTACGAAATGCTTTTACACTTTCTGTCATGTAAACCGCAACCTTAACATCTTCACAGAGAAACAGCAGCTGAATGTATAATGACTTTCTTATATAATCATGAGAATTATCTATGCACACAGCACTGGCTCCCAAACAAATTTCGCACTGACTATAAAATACTACTACTGACTTGTAAAGCAGTGAAAGGTCTCGCGCCACAGTAGCTTAGCAAACTTCTAGTCTCTAGAATCCTCTACACCTACTTTGATCAAAAGGTGCAGGCTATTTGCTGATACCTCGAATTATGAGGCCTTACAGCAGGGGGCAGATACTTCTCTTATAGAGCCCCACATCTATGGAACAGCCTTCCAATTAGTGTTCAGAACTCAGACACACAGACATGTCTGGATGCTGTCGGCCCCCCTCACGTGGTCACTCAGGTTTGATGACGGTGGAGTGGTTGGCTGCTTTATGTCCCAGGGTGCCCTCATGTCTATGTTACCTAATGGTCCTCCCTTGTAGTTATGCTGTCTTAGCTAGTCTCTGTTTCTGCTTGCTCTCTGCACAACCTCTAACCATTACATAATAGAGCATACTTAACTTTCTGTATTCTCTTTTCTAGCCTCTCTCTTTACCTCCCATTTGGATGAGCTACACCTGATACGGCTGAGGCACCAGGAGATACCAGTGACCCTGAATTCTGATTCCTCCTCGTCCCCAAACCTGACTGATCCACTCTGACCCCCCGTGTCTTCTTGAAGTCTTATCTGACCCAACATGGACATGGACAGTCTACAGAAGGCTATAATGGACAGATGTAGAAACCATGAATTAGATTACAGACTTTAATTAATTGCTACTGGCTACTTGCACTTTTTTATTTATAATCACACAATCTGTGTCACCCAAATGAGGATGGGTTCCCTTATGAGTCTGGTTCCTCTCAAGGTTTCTTCCTATTGTTATTTCAGGGAGTTTTTCCTTGCCACTGTAGCCCCCGGCTTCTCATCAGGGATAAAACTTCTATAAATGTATAACTGCATCCTTTATTTCTGTAAAGCTGCTTTGGGACTATGTCCATTGTTAAAAGCGATATACAAAATAAAACTGAATTGAATTGGAATTGAGTTGAATTATCTGGGAAGTGGTTTCTCAGTGCTTAAGGCTCTGGGTTACTGATCAGAAAGTTAAGAGTTTAAGGCCCAGCAGCACCAAGCTGCCACTGTTGGGTCTTTGTATCATGGCTGACGCTGTGCTCTGACCACATCTATCTAAAAAGCTGGAATATGCTAAAAAAAGACTTCGCCAGCCTGATTTTCAACATCTTTCGGCAAACTGACTACGGATAAGAGCAGGGATATATAGCAGGTCATCGTTGTCAGAATAACCACCCACCGTTTTGGGTGTGAAAGCTGTAAACGAATAAAAAGAGTAGCACCATGGCTAAAAGTTGCTCTGTTGCATATTGTACATCGTTTTGCACAAAAAGTTGCAGGGTACTCGTTAGCATGCTAAACCCCTGTTTAGTAGGCTATGTGTATGTTATCAAAAAACCTTATCTGTATATATAGTTGTATTTGTCAGGATATGACACCACCAGACACTGAGTAGGGTCATACATCCCCTTTGATGGAGGCTGATTGGAGTCTCATTTTTTATAATGATAACATAGTTGTTTTCTAATCATAATAGTCCCTAAAAGCTCCTAGTAGCTAAAAAATATGGTATTTGTTCGATGCTAATTTATGCTAATAATTTTTATAATAATTTGTATTTACTGTCAGTCAAATAAAAAAATGTTGCTCTTAGCTATTTTCCACCAATAAAATAACTAGATAATAAAAAAATAACTATCATCCCAACAGACCCACCACATCCAATGCTTATTGTCTCTCGCTCACACACACATACACACACACACTCTATATTACCATGACTTTGTATTGGCCAGTGAGGTTGGGCGGCTCACACAGCAGCTGAGTGTCAGAGACAGTGACGGAGCAGGGCGTCTCTCCCAGGAGGACTGTGTAGTTCAGTTTTACTCCGCCTGAGCCTGGAGGAACCAAGTTCTTCCCCTGAGACAGCACACACACACACGCACACAAGTTCATCATATTATCTGTGTGATTGATATCTTTATTAAGGCAGCTGATTCCTGCACCAAAATCTAATCTTGACTTCAGATATCATTATATACAATATATATACAGTGTTTATCATGGTTTAATAACCACACACACACACACACACACACACACACACACACACACACACATATATATATATATAGTCATTGCATGGCTTGTGTGTTCAGATTAAATGGTATGATGACTGATGGTGTTACCTTCAGAATAATCGGAGAGCCTGGTTTCTGCTCCAGAACTCCACTGGTACTGAGAGGCTCGAAGTAAGGGTTTGGGTAGTACAGGAAGTTAGTGTTGTTGTAAACCAGAAGGGCCTGCACGTTATTGAAGATGAAGCCGAACTCATCTGCGTGCTTTACTGATTCCAACCCAGGCGTGTACTCAGCTGCCAGAGATGGTGCAAAACAACTCATCGTGGTGCTATTCTGGACCTTACACACCTGAGACAGAAAGAGAGATACTGTATGAAATGAAAGTATCAAATATGTAGGAGCAATGACAAATAAAGCATCTCTTGTGGTCCTGTTTCTGCCCGAGACAACAAAAGAGCATGACACTTTCGGCTGTATGAAACGACACAGAGACATGAAATTGCTCTTTGCTTTCCCCAGTAATGACATGGTACAAGCTTACAAAAGTTTGTCCTTATCCCAGGTGACCTTTCCACATGGACAAAAGGCAAGATGAAAACTGCAGGTATTTCCTAATGTACTGCATATACACTGAAGTGCCAAAAAAAAAAAAAACCTGTACAGACCAAAAAAAAAACCTGGTACAGATTGGTGGTGGCTCTATAATTCTATGGGGTTTGTTTAGCTGGAATTCATTGGGACCCCTATGGAGGACCACCCACTTAATTAACATACGGGTAGAAGAAATACATGAATAAATAAATAAATAAATGTATAAATAAATAAACGTATAAATAAATAAATGTATAAATAAAGAAATGAAAAATGTAAATGTGCAAATAAATAAATCAATAAATCAATCAATAAATCAATAAATAAATGTATAAATGTGGAAATGTATAAATAAAGTAAAAACATTAATTTTTAGTATGCGCTTTTTCATTTCAAAAATTTATAATTATTTATTTATTTATTTATTTATTTATACTTATGCCATTTTTAGTCCTACGAAAAAATGTCCTACAAATGTCTCTGACAGGTGATTGTATTAATTCTGATGGGTTTGGCCTCATCGAACAGGACAGTCACCAGATCTCAATGTTATCGAACACATCTTGGAATACAACAGGAGCTTGGACTGTTCATTGCCTACAGAATATTTCCACAAGCTTATTGAGTCAATGCCCCAGGGGGGACCTACCAATTATTAGACTGGTGTACCAGTTTTTCTGTTGTTTATTGCGTACATAAATCTGCTCTGCTTTTATAAAGTAGTGAATCCACTTGACTTCTTCCCCTTTAAAAACACAGCGATGCACAGAGACCCAGCTCCACACAAACCCACACTCGCATTGATACGCAGGTGCTGTGCCTCTCCTGCACGCTCCAGAGAGCCCGACTAAACCTCGAACAACAAAATTGATTGCTGTAAATCCCTGACTGTGCCGTAAGGGTTTCATCTCATCTTTCTCTCCTCTCTCGCTCTCCGGGGAGAAACTTAATTAGAAGTAAATATCTTCAAAAGCACAGCAAACACCACGCCCAATACCATAGCTGTACTCCTGCACGGTGACTAGGGTCATCAATATAAACTGCTTTGAGCAACGCAAGCTTGTTTTTTGTCTGGGGTCTGGAGAACGTCTGGGTGAATCACATTGCAGTGCCCTTTGTTCTTTTCCTTTAACAGGATGCACACAGGACAATCCACTTGACTGTTTCGCAGGATTGAGTTTGTCCTTAAGCAATTTTAGCATGACTTGCTTGGCACAAGGCATCAACAGCTAAAATAAGATTTGGACAATGGCCAAATAACAATGACAAGGATCTCAGATATCCACCAAGGAACTGTAAAAAAAAACAAAAAAAAAACAAAACACTGGGATAAATATAAGCATGGTTTTTGGTAAAGGAGATGGCAGCTTTGCTTTTCTTGGTTGCTGGCGGCTTGTGTCTTGGCCTCATCCACATAACAGCCTGTTTTGCATTCCTCGCTTTCAGAACGAGGAGCAAGCTTCATCCGGAATGCATGTTGACAGAAACACAGGCCGAGCGTTACAGCTGCGTGGGTGGACTGATACAGGGCCGTGGGATCACCTTGTGCCAAACATCGACTGCCGAACAGAAACGTTTTACATTATGCTGAGGCTCAATCGCTGTATCTCCATCATGACAGAGAAACATGTTTCAAAATCAGCCACACTGTGATATCTCCCAAATCTCTCGTCTCCTGTCAATCAGAGGTCACGCTGGGAAGGAGACCGGGGAAATCTACAGCTCACGCTATATGAAGGCATGGGTAAATTTCTAAATGTTGAAAAACCCTTACATAATGTAGAAGTAAACATGCCTCCAAGCAAACTATTATTCAGCACATAGACTTCCTATTTTGCACATTTTTTTCTTTGCTGTACAATATGAATCTGGTTGTTTCTTGGATCTTGTTCTTTTTCCTCTCAGTGGACGTGTCATGTGACATCGAGCGAGGACAGATGCTACCACAGCAACACGCTTCATGCTGCCTGAAACCAAACTTGCATTAGCATTTGAGCTCTGGCTCACAATACCATCTGCTCTGAATAGTCAGAAAGCTGCCATGTTCTGCCACGTTTCTGCTCATTTCAGGCATCCCCCCCCCATCTTGCTACACATATCTACCTTTCCACACATCCTTTCAGTCACACAAAATACAGAAATGCTGAATCTGACCAGCAAAACTGTAGAATCTGGATAAACAGAGATAAATGATCATCTTGGTATTAATCGAATGCAGGTTTCTCTATTGTATTCTGTACCCTATACCACGTACCTAGCCTTATCTGCCTCTGGTAGATCTAGGTACATGAGTTTAGAGTTAAGTAGGGACGTCTGCACTTATATATGAATATTAATAGAGCCAATAGCCTGAAACAGTGCATCTGACACAAAAATGCCTGTAAGGTTTTGTACAGCAGTTCTAATACTATCAACATCACATCAGCATTCAGTATCAGTCTTTGGATAATCAGAGCCATCAAAGATGGTAAATGAGTCCATATACATGGGGAGGTGTTGTAGTGTGACCAGAATTTCTCAGTGATTTCAAGACCCGTCTAAATGATGAGGCATGTCACTCTTTCTTCACCGACACTCAGCAGTTTTCAACTCCCAGGTTAAAGGAACCCTGTGCCAATCAACTCCAAGGTAAAAATTCTGTTATATATTGAGCATAGTGAGTTTTCAAGGTTCTTCTCAAGTATGAAGGTGCTTGATAAGGCCTTTAAAGAGTGAGTTAAACATCAGGATAAATGAAATGAAATGGAAAATGACAAATCTGAATACACTAAATCAGTAATGGGTGAGGGGGTGATATTTTTTAGGGCTATGTCCGGAACATAGCCGCCATTTTAAAAGCCACCATACTGGATCAAGGTCAAGTTTTTCCAATGGGAACATGGTCATGTGTCCTGCAACTTTTGACTCACATTGTAGTTTTCTTGTGCATGGCACAGATACATGTTGGCTTCTTATTTTCAAACTAAAATTTTAGGATGAGTGTTATACTATTGGTTATCATTCCCCATTACTCTATCAGTGGTCACATGATTCTATTCGTTAATATTTCTTAGTGGACTATTCTCATTCGGAGGTGTTTGAAAATTCCAGCAGCACCGATTTGTCTGACACTCGCTGGAAATGATGGCAGCTCCACCAGTTTCTCATCCTTTTCTACAGTCCAGAAGAAACGCAGTTTCCAAAGCCTTACCGGACTCTATTCCATGTCTCATTTCTTTCCCAGTCAGACGTTCCTGTACTTCCATTTGGTGCTGAAAAGAGCTCTCTTATTGGATGTTGGACATGTTTATGTTACTGTTTGTGTGAGCCAAGACTTAAGACTTATGATAATATTAAACACAGTTGATTTTATGAGAACACTTATGGGAAAAGTCTGAATTAAGATTACAATCTTGACCACCGAACAGTGAGCAATCGAGACGACGTGAGCACAACTCAGGTTTTTTTCAGATACTGGAAATTTGTCTGCGACAGTGATTTTGCTTGGTGTAAGATCGACATTAGTCATTTATGCCGAGATTTCTCATCCCATATGAATTTGTCAATACATTTTACAGACATCCTGTAGTACAATTACATTACACCACCTCCCTGTTTAAAACTTCATGAGAAGTTACCTGAGATGATGTCTCATGAAAAGAATTTCCATTCATATGCTAAGCACTCATTGGTTGCTTGTCCAAGAAAAGGTTTCAGCATGACTACCACTAAATACTGATCAATACCAATTAATGGTGATTAATACTAAGAGTTATAGTGAGGAACACTCATCTGGGTTTAAGGCTTTGCCTTTTTCACCAAAATCACCAGATCTCACTGTGGGATGTTGTGCATTGTGCTGTGGGACACCACACCAATTAGACTGGTGTACCAATGTTTCTGGTACTTCAGTGTATTTTTTCTTGGTTGTGGGTTACGACTGTCAGTAATCATTTTGCTGCTGCATTACAGTGTATTTTTGCATGTGACAAACAAACTTTGCCTTGACTTTGACTTGACTTACAACCTCATCAAAGCTAGAATGAAATACCACTAGTGCTGTATTACAGAAATCAGTAAACACCATGGTACCTGCCTGCCTATATTTAATAATCTCTCACATATACTTTACAGTTTGAACTGTTTTTTTTTAACCATATCTGATGCACCCTGGAATGCATGCCGGGATCTCCTTCTCATATGAAAGACAAAATAAAAGAGAAAAAGTAAGCTCCATGCTGTAGGATCAGGATCAGAGGAACGACTTGAGTCAGATACTAAATAATGCCCTTTGTTTCCTGTCTGACCGTACACGCATGACCAGGTGAGCAGAATACCTTAAGCACCGTAAGCATGCAGCTCTGTGTTGAACCGGCGAAATGGCCGTGCACGTCATCAGTCTTTTATTTTACATGTTTGAGTTGGTGTTCTTTAAGAGTGGTGTCTGAGGAGGCCTCTGACACTGATTGCTGGGAACATGGACTGATTGCATGTGCTCCTGAAGTGCCTCCGTTTTAGAGCTGTGCAGAAGTGCTGTTCTGATCAGCTAAGATAACGAGTGATAACACTTTAGGAATCCATCACCTCACATCATTATTGTCTTTTCCTGCCATACCACATGCCTATTTTTCTAGTCTCGGCTCGGAAAGAAAATGGAGCTTGGGTTGGAAAGGGAAGTGGGGGTGCTGAGGAGGGGAAATAATCTTTTCACCATAATCAGGACAATGATTAATGTCTCCATTTTAGGCAGGTGACAGGTACGGCTACATGCACAAAGGCAATTGTCTCCAATTTTGCAGTAGCTTTTGAGAATTCTGCCAGGTAAGGCAAAGGGGGAGGAAGAGGAGAGGCGAGGAGAAGCAATTTGGGCAGGAGGCAGGTGACAATTTGAAGGCTGCATTGACAGGCTCTCTGCTCTGATTGCCAGGATGTTCCACTGTTTGCCTCTCCCCACCGACAAAGGCAAGAGTGAGGGATGAACAGCTCTATAATTGTAACCTCAGCAGTTAATAAAAATTCAGCCTTTTCAGGCCACAAATCAAAGCCAGGGCCGTTCTATAGCCGATGATCAGGAAAGGGGGATGGGGGGAAGAGGGGGGGGGGTAAGGTAGGAAAGATCGAGCTTCTTTATTTTTGTCTCTCTTCTTTTGTAAAAAAAGATATATACCAAGAAAAAGTATGAGAGTAAGTAAGCGAGTGATGAAGGAAAAAAAATCCTGACATGTATTTTACAGGCAATGGCCACCCGGCAACCATATTTCAGCAGCGCTCAGGAAACTCTGTGAAGCATGCTGCAAGCATGCCGCTTTTGTCATTCTGGACTTCTTCTTTACTCGATAAGAAGAGTCTGGGGGAAAATTGACTATGCACAGGTACAGATGAAGAATTCATGCCTGACGCAAACTTCCACATGCATGAGTTCCTTCACCTACAGATCATCATTATGTGTAAATGTACTAGTCTAATCATGAAAATGTAATGGGGAAAGTGTCTCATCAGCATTCTTTACTACAGCAGCAGAAATCGCAAAGAATATGAATAAGTCTTGTACAGACAGAGCATAACGTCAGGAAGGCTCGAAAATAAAAGACACAAGCCACAAGTAAGACAAAAATAGGTATTTTTTACATGCATCTATTAATCATCTAACTAAAAGCTCAATCGAAAAAATACACGTCCATGTGTAAACACCTCAATCGGAATAGAGTCGTCTGATTGGAGTCATTCCAATTATATTTTATTTCCAATTAAACGAGGTGGATAATCCTTTAAATAATCTGTTAAATAGAAAAATAATAGCCATGTAAACATCTGTATCTGATTACATTCCCTAACGGATAATTTATCTACATTATGCAAATGTGCACGTGTCATAATGGAAGTTTAGAATCTTCAAAATAGCAGGAGCAAAAAACTGATCAGCAGAAGAGAACAAAGTTTATGTTTCACATTTTTAAAGACTTTAAAAGAAAATAGTCAGCAGGATGGGTGGTCATAAAGCTCGCAACAAAGAGCTGTTCAGACAAGAATTTGAGCGAATGCAAATTACTCAGGTTATATTTTTTGTCTCCTCTCTGATTGAACTCATGTGAAGCTCATTGCCGTGGTAACGTGTACAGTAAATTATACTCTATGCATGCATGTTATATTGGATCAGATTACTGGAAGCGTGCATGTAAATGAAGATTTTAATCAGATTGTTGAGTAGAGTGTACATATAAACACCTCAATCTGAGTTTGTATATATATATATATATATATATATATATATATATACACACACACACACACACACACACACACACACACACACACACACATATTTTATATATAAACACGTGTATATACACATATATTAATACACTCATTCTGATAAATAAGATCATTTCTGTAGGTACGACTCAGGGCTCGCACGTACATGTGCAAATAAGAAAAACATACTGTTATACAGAACGTGTCGTGTCAGCGCTTTGTAACAGTCGGAGGTACGGCTGATCCTTTAGAAGTCTTCGTGATGGAAAGCTTTGAGGTTTTTCAGAAACATGGCAAGCGTTGTTTTTGTCTTTTCAACTACAAAACAAGTGCCAAAGGCCTAATGTCTTATAAGACAGACTGGTGAGGGAACTACTCTCATTTTCTCTTATAATATAAGTCAACTGTCAACAGGATGGAAGTGACAGGAGATGGAAGGATCGATCAGCTATGTATTGGTAACATCCGATTTTCAACCCAGATATGTGATCACAGATCAGCTGATATTTCTTTACATTAGCCAATCCTGAGAGATTATCAGCAATGTGAACAAATGAGCAATATTTCACAGGGTAAGGATTGCTGAAACTCAGCACAAACCTCTTTTCTGTATTTCCACCTGCTTCATCTAGGAAATAAAACCCCCTCCTGGACATCCCTGCTGAAGCAGTAAATGGAAATACAGAACCTTTAATTGTTGACTAAGGGACTAAACTGAGGTCCTCATCCACAGCTAAAGAAACCACATATTGTATTCAGATGTGCAAACAGAAAACTTCATCAGCCAGGCAAGTTTTTACTGTATTCAACAGGACTCGCTGCCGAAGCCAATTGAGTGCAGTGTAAATATTTAAACCGTGTTTTATGTCTTGATGGCACTAATAAAAAGTGCCATCTAGCCCCGCCCTTTATTTCAGATATTTAGTATATTTATATAACCCACCCATCCACCCACAACCAACCCACCCCAACCCCCACCCCCACACACCCACACACATACACAATGGGTGTCCAGACACTGTCATCATACTGAGCGAGAGTGTACGTTTTGAGAAAAAGTGCATGGTTTTGTATCTCCTTCCTCCATGCCAAGATCACCCACTATCTGCTCACACAGCCACTCGTTTCAGAAAAATGACAATCCCTTTAATTAAACATGTATTTCCAGGATGGCGTGGTTTCTAATGATTCTGTGTCTTCCTGTGATTAGGGCAGCCTGATGAGAGCTAGTAAATATTGCAAATTTTCCAATAAGCAAGTTCCCACTTTCCATCCTCACTCCTCTCTAATGCACTTACTGTGCTATAAAACACCCACTGAAGATGATGATGCATCTCACACAGACTGTGTTAGTCAGAATAAAAGCAGTCCCTCTCTGCAACTTGTGCCGGTTAAAATGATCCAATTAAGCACTTCTTGCAAGCCTCGTTGTGGCTGCTAAATTATTCAGAGGTGCAGTTATGTCACTTGTAGAGATGCATAGCTTGAAATTCAGAGCTGATCTGGACGATGTGTCTAGCAAAAGAAATTAATAAATAAAAAATACAGTCTAAAATTGCACTCTGACACACTTCCTTTCAATAATTCTTTAATAATTAGGTCCAACGTACAAACAAAGCATGCTGATGCCAGACAAACTGGTACACCATCTAATACTTGGTAGGTCCCCCATAGGACATGGATTCCACAAGCTTGCAGAAATATTCCATAGGCAATATGTGGTTGGTGTGCTACAGCGGTAACATCATTGGCTCCCATGTGAGAGACCCGGGTTTGATTCCCGGTCTGGGCAGCCAGTCTGTGCTACACCAATAAGGGTCATTAGGCAAGACTCCTAACACTACGTTGGCCTACCTGTAATACCAATAACCTTGTAAGACGCTCTGGATAAGAGCGTCTGCCAAATGCCATAAATGTAAATGAAACCAATAAACACCATACTGCCTGCAAAACGGTCCACAAGGAGTTCCACAGATGTGTTTAATAACATTATGATCTGGTGACATAGGCATTCATGGCAAAACCACAAACTCACGATTGTTCCTCTAACCATAATGACATCTCTATATGTGTGTAGTGATGCACTGTCTTGTTAAAAGAGGCCAAACCCATCAGAATGAAGACAGGACATGAACAGGTGTAACTTGACAGAAAGGAGACACACATAGCGGTCACCTGTCAGAGATGTTTGTAGATGTACCAGGGGTCATGGAATGCCAGCTAAGAAAACCGCATACCATTATGGAGCCACTGCAAGGCTATGTGTTTTGCATAGGCTCGTCTGGACCAGTTATCCAGGCACTTCAGTGTATAATCAAAGACAAGCTTGTCATAGAGGTAACTGAGGTTATGCTGCAAAGACAAGACAAAGGATTTTATAGTTACTTACGTTTACTGACTCGTGTCCACCATACTTGACCCGTATCCTTGGTTCCTGGACCACGTCCAAGTTGGTTCCGGTCACTACAAGGGGAGTGTGTCCACTATAGCAAGAGAGAAATAAATAAATAAATAAATAAATAAATAAAACACGCGTTCAGCTTTACACTTTGAAAAAAAAGTTAACTTCCAGTACGTTCTGTACTTTTGATACCCTTCCAAAACTGAACTCGAGACCCAAAAATGGTGCTATGAAGATAATCAGCCTGCGAGAAGGTAATGATTAAAGACACTTTAAACTGGCTTCAGTAGATGTAATCAAACACAACAGATGTGCTTTTTGGAAACGCCGAAGGTACAGGAACCACAATGATCCTAGTTAACATTCTGGTGTTGTCCAGGGCTTTATAAAATCCAGCAAAAACAAGCATAGAAACATAGACTGGAGCGAGAAAGCTGCTGGTTGTTCTCTGCGAAATGACGCTAAATGGTTCTCAGATCCATTCAATTAACCATGATCAGCTTGTAGCAGAGAACCATATGGCTTTTGGGTTTTAGCAACCCTCTCATGACATTAGCTCGATGTAAATGCTACAGCTGCTCTCCGGCCTGGTCTGGACCATCATTCTGCCTGCACATCGGGAATATCTTCCTGACCACTGCTGAAAGTGTCTGTTCTATCAGTACAGGATACTCTGTAGGGAGCATCTTTTATTCTAGCTGCTTAATAAAAAGAGGGCTTCAGTGTTGAAAAGGTTGGGCTAGATGTCAGTGAGTGATGGTTCATTAGCACTATAAAACTCACACAGTAATCCCGCACAGACATAATGCATGCAAATTTCAAATAAAATAACCCATGGAAACCTTCAGTGGCAGCACTTACAGTACTGTTTTGAAATGTGGAAATAATATGCAAATGCACATGCAAATCATGTGATCGGGTGGACAGGTATGGCATGTACCATATATTGATGCATAATTATTGGTGCACTGTGCTATCATGTTTCAGGAAATGACACTGACTGGAAGAAGGAGGTAAGGCTTGCATGGAGGAAGAAAAAGAAAGCAGTGTCTATAGTGCAAAAAAAATAATCTGTCCCCCTAATGTATATACACTATATACATTCAGTGTGTATAAAATTAAACACAGGGGCAAATATTTATGAGTGTTTAAAAGGTAAGTATCATTTACAGATATTTGTACTTGCCATAGATGTTAGATGGCATTGAGGTGCTACTGATAAGTGGAGACACTGGAGTAGATCCTGCATATGTACTATAAAATGTGCAGTTTTATCACACGTTGTGAATCGAGTGGCTCGTGGTGGTACTGGATCTCATCGTGGTATCTCTGTGCAATCAAAATGCCATCAATAGAATGCACCTGTGTTCATTGTCCATTATGCCTGCCCATACCATAACCCTGCACATTTTAGAGTGGCCTTTGATTGTGGCCAGTCTGAGGCACACCTGTGCAGTAATCATGCTGCCTAATCAGCATCTTGATGTGGCACATCTGTGTGGTGGATGGATTATCTCATCGAAGGAGAAGTGATCTCTCAACACAGATTTAGACAAATTTGTGGAAAATATTTATTTATGTGTAAATATGTGTACATAGAAAAAAGTCTTAGATCTTTGAGTTCCTCTCATAAAAAAGGGAGTAAAAAAGTGTTGCATATGTTTAATATATATATATATATATATATATATATATATTAGGGCTGTTGAAGTTATAATAATAAGGCATTAACGCGATCTCAAAGTATCCCGGTTAAAAAAATAGTGCCGTTAACGCAAATTCTAATTTGGCCCTGCGATTCACCCGTAGTTCATGTTGAGGCATGTCGCATGCTGCTTCAGTAACAGTAAGGCTGCGTCTGAAATCGCATACTTCTGTACCGAACAGTACGGGAAAACAGTACGCGAGCGTGACTAGTGTGTCTGAATGTGCAGTATGCATCAAGTTTCATTTCAATAGTTTCATTTCTATTAAGAAGAGTATGATTGAGTTGGTTTTGTTCTGCATTTTGCAGT
>JAOVVF010000018.1:20346762-20356762 GCA_028565595.1 Duopalatinus emarginatus
TTTTCCTTGCCACTGTCGCCACCGGCTTGCTCATTAGGGATAAAATTTCTAAAAAATTCTATAAATGTATATTTAACGCTTTTTATTATTTTCTGCAAAGCTGCTTTGGGACAATGTCCATTGTTAAAAGTGCTATATAAATAAAATTGAATTGAATTGAATTCATCTATGATTAGAAAAATCCCAATCAAGACGGAATTCAGAAAGAAACATCCAATCAACATGGTGTGTACAGTATCAACAGTAATAGATACCAGTATCTATCAATCAACATGCTTATATGCTCAGTTATTAACAAGCATGACAAGCTAATCTGACTGTAATACAGTCTCAAGAATGGGATAGATATCAGTCATCACAGTGAGCTAGTTTATTGCTAACCAGAGTTTTATACTAGTAAACTGAAGTAAACAAGTTGAAAACGAGAGGTCATTGGTCAGGCAAGTTTCAGGCAAACAAAGCAGAGACAAGAATAGTAACCAAGGGGAGAGCAAAGATTTAACCAGGACAGCAATATCAAAATACAAAGTTGTGGAAAGTCAGGTGGAGTATTCATGTGATAAGTCAGGTAGGTAACACTGGGTAGTGGGAGGTCAGGTGGAGTACACTGGATAATGTGAAGTCAGGTAGAATACACTTTGTAGTGGTGGATTTCTGGTAGGGTACAGTGGGTAGTGGGAAATCGGGTAGTGTACATGGGGTAGTGAGAAATCAGGTAAGGTATACTGGATAGTGGGAAGTCAGATAGGGTACATTTGGTAGTGACAGGTCAGGTAGGGTATCCTTTGTAGTGATGGATTTCTGGTAGGGTATACTGGGTAGTGGGAAGTCAGGTAGGGTATACTGGGTAGTGAGAAATCAGGTAGGGTACACTTTGTAGTGGTGTATTTCTGGTAGGGCACACTAGGTAGTGGGAAATCAGGTAGGGTACACTGGGTAGTGGGAAGTCAGGTAGGGTACACTTTGTAGTGGTGTATTTCTGGTAGGGCACACTGGGTAGTTGGAGGTCAGTTAGGGAACACTTTGTAGTGGTGAATTTCTGGTAGGGTACACTTTGTAGTGGGAAGGCAGCTAGGGTATTTCACAAAGAGTGAGGGTATAAAGGTGCAAAGTCATGTATATTAGTGTAGTGTTGGTGAAGGCTGCCATCTTTGTATGCCGCAGTGTGTTATGGGAAGTGAAGTTCTGGCTTTATGCTCGCGTTTCCATGACAACTTCTGAAGTGAATAAAAGGCAGCAACAAAACACAATGAAGATGTTTGTTTAAAAATAAATAAATAAATAAATAAATAGTCCAGTCATAGCATTAATTTTTGCATTAATAGGTCCTCACAAGAATAGCAAGACAAAATAACCATGTGTGTGTGTGTGTGTGTTTGTGTGTGTGTGTGTGTGTGTGTGTGTGTGTGTGTGTGTGGAGAGAGGATACGATCAGCACATTTATCATGGAGGAAGGGGGAACAATTTTTCCTCTCATGAAATGTAGGCTGTCCAAAATACACAAAGGACGGATCTAATCTAATTTGTACTGAGGTTTCGTCTCAGAGTGTCCACCATAAGACAGGTGTTGGTAAGGCTGAACACGATCCTTACAACATTAGTAGGTATATATTTAAAAAAAAACAAAAAAAAAAAACTGTCATGACGGGGACTTGAGTCTGAGAATGCAAACTAAGACCAATGAATAATTCTGCTGATATGTTAATCAATGACGAAGCAGTGGGGCGTTCTGTTGTGCTCCTGAGGAAGGATTCACCACCTCAGTGGGCTGTATGAGGCGCCTGAGAAAGTATTTAAGGGATTTATATGAGGGGAGTGAAAGAGGAGGAAGAGATGATGGTGGGGAGGCCGAGTGTGCCAAGCACTTAGCCAGTGTCAAAGACTGATGAGATGAGATGCAATTCCATGCCACCCAGGATGAAGCATTCTGCTCCACTGTACTTATAATCCCCCTTAGACATGGGCACAGAGAGGCAGCTGGTGAGACGCACCAGGAGGGCAAACGGATTGGTGTATTTGTGTGTTCCTATGTGTGTTTGAGGGATTACTCAGGGGATTGGACAGAGAGAGTTTGTTTGATTAGTTCCAGATTTGCCGGGAAGTTTGTCGGACATGCTACTATGAAAAAGAATGGCTTAAGAGAGGATGAAGATAATCGGGGCAACAGATGGGGGGGAAAAGACGCGGAGATGTGGATGCTGAAGAATTCATGTTTTAAAAACCCAGCCATTCGTCTTCTCATATCCTACTGTGACCAGCGCCTCCTCCGTCATTTCGGGAAGCTTCCAGCCAATCGAGCTCTTTCATCTCCAGTGCGGAAGAGCATCTGCTTTCCACAGACTGCACCAGACACCACAAACATGTGAGCGTGAGCTTACAGCCCACTTACAGCCAGCTTCTGCACTTGAGCAATGTCAAGCAATCTGAAGGTATTAGCTTTAATGGATGTTTTTTTATATATATATATATATATAATAGTCAACCAGGCATCAACAAAAATAAATAAATAAATAAAATAAATAAATAAATAAAAGTAGACAGATCTCTTAGTGATTTACTGCATACCCGGACCCTAGAGGCATCTCTGAGCGCTCTGTGGTCATGTTCAACTACACAACACTCAACTCAGAACTGAAGCAATCTTATTAAGTATTAATAGAACAGCGTTGGGATCGGAAATGTTTACTAATGTCCATTTTATAGGATACTTTTAAAACATTTGTCAGGTCAACAGAACGGAGCTGCAGTAAGCCAATGAGTCGCAACTAAACAAGAGAAAACACGTTTTTGCAAAAAAAACACAAAGTACATTTTTTTGCAGAAAGAGTGTGTTTTTAGATGATGATGAAAGTGAACTATTTGCCTACTGTGTTTGCACACAGAGGAATGTGACCTCCACATTTAACCCATCCATGCAGTGAAACACACTCACCAGTGAACACTAGGGACAGTGTACATACTTGCCCAGAGCGGTAGGCAGCCCCAAACCACGGTGCCCGGGGAGCAGTAGGGCAGTTATGTCTTGCCCTGGGCGGGGATCAAACCAACGACCTTCCGGTCACGAGACCGGTTCCCTAACCACTAGGCCACGGCTGCCCTTTTGTGTCTATGTGTGTTAGAGAAGGACAGTGGCTCATGCCATTTCTGAACTCTTAACTGACAGTTAAATAGCCTGTTAGTATTCAATGCCCAGTAGAAAATCCTCGTGACAGCTGATTTTGCATCCTCTGAACAAATGCTCATAAATTGGAAATTATTTAACCTATTGCTTAACCTATAGGGATTGTGTGATAGACGATTTGATGTAAAACCAGTGTGGCTTGAGATAAAAATGTCTGACTTATGACAGTTTAAATACACAGGAATCGTATGTGTGTAATCTTATGGCATGAAATTTGAAGTGAATGGGACAGTTTTATGTACCTAGTGCAAAACAAATGCTCGAAAAAATACATTGTCAAGCTATTACAAAAATGGGAAGTTTAGAAAGGAGACATATCTCTACTATATAACATTTAAATAGAGTGAAAGTGAACGTATATGGATTTTAGACAAGCCGATTCCCACTGAAACCTAGAGACTTCACAGACGCTAGCTGCTCCCAGTAGAAATAAATCGAGTGAAATTGAAAGAGTGATAGAAAGAAAAGTGCGATCTGTCTGTAACTAGACATGGCTGGTCTTTGTGTCCCCCTGTCTAAGCTTGCCGATCTAAAAGAATCTGGAGATGCGTATGCATAATTTATGCATTTAAAGGATAAACAAGTCCCAAATACTCTTGAGTTAATTAAATGAATTAAATAAAAGTAAACCACTGCTGTTTGTCTTTACGTTCATTCAGTAGTAGGTGCTTATCAGTGCAGGCTGGTTGTTGAAAGTCCTGGCTCAGTGATTAAGCCTTTGAGCTACTGATCAGAAGGTTTTCAGTTCAAATCCCAACAAGCTTAACCTTCATCCGACTGCTGGTTTTATATCCTGTCTTAACGGGAAGTCACTTGGGTTTAAAAGTTCAGCTGCAAATAAACAAATGCAAATCTGCTGCCAGCGAAAGACAGTAAGGTTTACGGTACTTTTTTATAGTATGGTGTATAGAGATACTTACAGCTGGTGTACGCTGCAGTTGTAGAATTTAACCTCAGTGCTGATCAACATTTGTCCTGTCTCCTTCGAGTTCAGCCTGAGCTCCACTCCAGACCAGTCTGAGACACACAGACAGACAGACGTGAAGACACCAGAGGCAGATGCAGAGACAGACAGGAAAACAGAATGACACACAGATAGGCAGACACACAGACAGACAAACAGATAGACAGGTACACAGACGGACACACGGGTAGACAGACAGACAGACAGACAGACACAGACAGATAGATGGACAAACAGATAGACAGAGAAACAGAGATATAGTCAGACACACAGACAGACACAAAGGCAGATAGACGGGCACACAGACAGACAAACAGGTAGGCAGACACAAACACACAGACGGATAGACAGACACATGCAGAAACAGACACACAGGCACAAAGACACACAGAGACAGACAGACAGAGACAGATAGACAGACACAGAAACAGACAGACACACAGAGACAGATAGACAGACACAGAGACAGATAGACAGACACAGAAACAGACAGACACACAGATAGATAGACAGACACAGAGACGGATAGACAGACACAGAAACAGACAGACACACAAAGACAGATAGACAGATGCACAGACAGACAGACACACATACAGACAGATGGACGCACAGACAGACAAACAGATAGACAGAGAAACAGAGATATAGACAGACAAACAGACAGACAGAAAGACACACAGGCAGATAGACGGACAACAGACAGACAAACAGGTAGGCAGATACAAACACACAGACGGATAGACAGACACATGCAGAAACAGATAACACACACACAGTCACACAGAGACAGATAGACAGACACAGAGACAGATAGACAGACACAGAGACAGACAGACACATCAGACAGACACAAAGACCATGAGACAGCAAAGTGAATCCTCATATTTGTTAATACACTCCTAAAGCCTCAGTATCGATTGAGTTATTGCACTGTCCATCTGGTCCTAACTTAATCAAACACCACTATCCATGTTAGATCAACACTTCAGTCGTTTTTCTTTTCTGTGCCGTCATAAAGGCTGCATGTAACCTGTTTCTGTATTTTGTTTTCCCAGGCAGTATTTGTTACTATTTGTTCTGCAGTGAGACTGAGGCATATGGCTACAAACCACTTTACCCTGCTTCACCCTGTACCTACAGAGCGCACGTGTAAGGTTTGCTACAGTGGTGCAGAGTCGCCGCGTCGATGCGAGATGGTGTCCGTGGGCCGCGGCGCCGAGCGACGAGCCAGCAAAGCTGCTGCCATCGGCACGGAACGCGGCCAGCTCGGTCTCATTTGGCAAGGCATTGAAAATGTTAAAAACATTCAATAAGCAGCCAGCTCCTCACACTCGGATGAGCGATTGGGCACAAATTCGGCTGGCATACCGTGTGTAGGAGTCAGCTGTGACCCCAAGCTATCCTTCACACCTGCTCTCTCTTCTTTCTTCTGCTTTTTCTTTATAACACATGCAGGGGTAGTGGATTATTTTTTATTACATTTCTTTCTCGGTAATTCCCACCAGTAGACGCTTTGGTTTGGAAAATAGATCAGGACGGCGAAATATCAGTCATCCTGCACTACAGGCTCGATACGCCTAGCCTCTGCGAAATTCATTCTGCGCATGATCGATGCTTCTGGGAGATGGTTAATAATCTATAGTGCCTAATGCGTCTGGGGGACACAGAAGGAAATATGAGGTTTAGATGACATTTTCCTGAAGGCCCACACTGATTGGGCCATGCCCTCTGCGGGAAGTAGAGGATTGTGGGTAAACAGAGCTGTCATTTACCCAGAGGACTTGTGGGATTACTCGCATGGTGGCTGCCTCATACAGGTGTCTGTCATGACCGTCCACCTTTGATCAGGAAGTAGTGCGTGACAGAGCGTGACCAATTAGCGAGCTCACGCTCATATGAGCAGCCTTCTTTGGAGCTGTCGACAAAACCCGAACTAGAGATCTATTATTAATGCCACCTGGCAGAGAACTGACCTTTTCCTATCTGACGCCAAATGAGCCGCGCTATTTCGACTAACCATCTGTCTCCTTATATTCCTAAGATTTCAGTGCATAAACTGTGCTTATATTCATATATTTAATTTCCGACCCGCGTTCACCTGACATATCTGATTGCGGCTCCCAGTCGGGTGTGCGCGAGAAAAACGGCAACAGATAGCACCTGTAATAGGTGTAAGTGTGGTCGAGAGCATGACTCTGGCCGCGAGGCTGACCCGAGGTCAGTGTAAGCTCATTAGAGCTGCAGTCTGTGTGGAATCAATGGGCGTGAGAGTGCAGAGCCCTGCTGAATGAAGCTCTCATTAGAAGGCAGCAGAGCACGCGTCTGAGAGGCTCTATTAATAGAACGTCTATAAAAGAGCTGAGCTGAAGCCACGCCCCTTGGGAGAAAAGGGAGGACAGAGGAAACGGTACGAAGAGAAAAGTAACCGAAGATGCTCGAGCGTGTGTGCAATCTGGAGAGTCATAGAGGGAAGAGAAGAACCTTTAATAAACAGAAACGACTTTCGGAAAAGTACCTTGATCAGGAGGAATCACAGGGACGTCTTTAGCAGCCGGAGAGACGCACAGGATCTGATTGCCATTCACCGTCCCGTCTACTTCAGTCAGGTTCCCAAAGGCGCAGGTGATTCCAGCTGAGAGATCGGGAACATCAGTCACCTTCACCAGCAGCTGAACACAGAGATGGGAAAAAAAAAAAAAAAAAAAAGGAAAAGCGTCTGAGTGTAGCTGCTATTAGCACTGCGGTATTTTCAATCAAGCTTCATCAGGTACACAGCAGATGGCCTGAGCATAAGGCAGTGGCACAAACTGTCAGCCAACTCTTAGCCTCAGACGCAGGTGAGCAGGCACTAGAAAAGGTGCCAGAAAAGCTGTGTTTCCCTTTTCCCTTTTTTTCCCCCTCCCTTTCCAAACGGATGAAAATGGACATCTGACAAATTCAATCAGCTTCTTGAACTCCTCTCTCACTTCACACACAAAAAAACACATTCACACACAACCCTTTGATGTCATTCTCCGGGGAGCGGTCACAGATGCTGGCGAGCTCTATAAATAAACATTTCCAGTTCTTCGGCTTCGGTGTGTATGTGTGTGTGTGTGTGTGTGTGTGTATGTGTGTGTGTGTGTGTGTATGTGGGGTTCAAACACTGCTCGGGCAGTAATGACTGGGTTGACATTTGTAAAGATCGCCCTACCCGCTTTCCATTTTACCTCGCTGTTTGCAGTTTTGCGGTGTTCGGCTTGTCTAGAGCCTCGTGCCAAGGACCCGGGTCAGATTCTCAGAACTCAGATGTCTTACAAACAAGGCCTGATTAACCGTCCTACCTGTCGCGCACACTCTCCGTGCCCTTTTCCTCCGGACTTCCTGTGCAGAAAAATGTCCATAAAGCAGCTAATTACTCCAAAAAACCTCCAGTGCGGTCATGTTGCTAGAGCACTAGTTTAGCGCGCGAGTGCCGGAGAGCTGCTAATTACTGATTTGGTGCGAGTTTTCTCCCAATGAGAATGGAAACAATTATTTTGATGGGCACCAACCTTGTGGCTGAAATGCCACCTTCATTCATTCAGTCGAATCGGGGCAGTTCTGGGTGTGATCACAAACCCTGCAGCATCCTGACATCCAAATGACACGAAGTACCTTTAATACAGGAGCTAATAATAGTATTAGCTTGGTAATAGGATCTAAAATATAAGGCAAGGTATGACGTGTGTATTTGTATAGAACTTTTCATACACAGTAGCAATTCAACGTGCTTCACATGAGACACAGTAGAAAAAATTCAAAAGTGAAAAGTGAATCCATAATAGTATAGGTTTGGGTTAGCTTGGACCCCTGGTACATCTACAAACGTCTGTGGCAGTCGTTTGTGATGAGCTACACCCGTTCATGAGCTACACCTGTTCTGATGGGTTTGACCTCCTCCAACAGGAAACGCCAAATTATGGTTAGAGGAACACTCATCTGAGTTTGGGGTTTTGCCATTTACCAGCTGAGTCACCAGATCTCAACGTTAGGGAACACATCTGTGATGCCAAGCAAAGAGCTGTGGAACACAGAAATCCGGCACCTCTGAATACAACAGACCTGTGGACCTGCAGAAAGAATGCCGTTTATTGTCTACGGAATATTTGCGTAAGCTCATGGGATCTATATCCTGTCATATTTCTGCAGTCCTATGGACCTTACAAATATTAGACTGGTGTACCAGGTTTTCTGGCACTTCACAATGTAGTACAAGTCGTACTGCAGTTTTTTCAATGTGCATTGATTTTCACATGGTGTGTCCCTCCTTGTATTATCTTCCTAGCTGTCTTGCTGTACTGTGTTGCTTTTAGTGTGTGTGTAATGTTCAGAGTTGGCTAATCACTACCAGCATTTTTAATAAAGGTAATTTGATTGTTTTTTGCTGCATTCTGTATTCCCATGGCCCCGGAGCGGATGGGCTTTGTTGTCATGGTGACGGTTCCCTGCCACCGGAGCAGCAGTGACCCTGTTGTCAAATTACGAAGTGCAGTAGAGCTCATTTACAGGCAAACATAACGTTAGCATGCGCCGTTTGTGCACTTTTAAAATTTTCGCACAAAAAAAAATACCGTTTTGATATTCAAAGCCCAAGAAATTTAACAACCACCTACTTGTTTGCGTATGAGACAAAGAGATAAAGAAAGAAGAACAGAGAGACCGAAAAAAAAGCGTGATTTCACTTTGAAAAAGCTTTGGGAAAAGGTAGAGAGAGAAAAAAATTAAATAAAAGGACAGAAAGCAGAGACACTGACTCCTTCCTCACTGTGACTGAATACACACCAGGCTCTTCTCAAACAACCCCCCCACCACCACCACCACCCCCCACATCAGCCTACACGCATGCACTTTTTGGCATCTCACCCACACACGCACCTTTCACCTACACGCCGCTCGCTCACTCGCTCAGTCTCCCATCCACCCACACCACGCATTACAGCTCAACCAAAAAAGCGAGCGAGAAAACAGCCCATAAACACATCTCCATATGGACTGAATTAGAATTTGTGTTTACAGTCGCTGGAGAGATCACAACACACTCTCCACATCTGTTTTTCATGCATTTTAAAAAGTGCAGAAGGAGGATTTGCTCAGAGACATTCTTCATGTGGCTAAAATCGTAATTGTATAATTCAGAGCTGGGTGTATGTGTACAGGATGGGTGTAAATATCTCTCACCGGTACGCTGGGCTCAGAAACCGCAATGCTCTCAGGATACACACTGGCCTTTATGCACTGGTTCAGCGTGGCTGCAAAGCGGTAGGGTTCGTTGGCCCGTTCGCATCGATCCCTCTGGGAACACCTGTGGAAGAAAGAGCGACAGAAAGTCAGGACTCGTGTTTGTTTGATTTTTTGTTTTTACACATCAATATAATTTTCCGACAGCATGGCGGCCCTGCAGGTAGACTGTCTCCTGCATAGCTCCAGGGATCTGGGGTTGTGGGTTCGATCCTCACTCAGGTCTTCACCGAGGGCTGTTTATTCCCACCTTCTGAAAAACACAAATGTTATGTCCCTAGGTGTGAGTGTGTGAGTGATTGGGTGTGTGTGAGATGGACTGGCGCTCTGTCCAGTGGTATTCCAACCTTGTGCCCAGTGATTCCGGGGGCGGACTAAGCGGATAAGACAATGATGTATGATATGAATATAATTTTGTGGGGGTTTATGGGCTTTATGGTAACTCAGTTGGACATGCTACAAATGTAAACGATGGCACTGGAATTCCTTTTGAAACGGTTTCTACCTGTAGCCAGATACGAGAGTACTGATAAATTATAAATGATCCAATTTTATGAAGTTTAGCATAATGATTATAGATGGATGTTGAAAGT
>JAOVVF010000018.1:20366717-20378437 GCA_028565595.1 Duopalatinus emarginatus
TTGATTGAAAAAAACTAAGTATCTGTTTATAAGTATCTGTATGTATACACTGAAGTGCTAGAAAAAACTGGTAGGATCCCCCACAGGGCACGTTCACACGCTTGTGGAAAATTTCCCACAATTCTCTTGTATTTCTGTGTTCCCAGAATGTTGCATGCCATCCCATATGTGTTTAACAATGTTCAGTTCTGGTGACTTAGGTGTTCATGGAAAACCACCAAACTCAGGGTTCCTCTAACCATAACGTGTGTGGTGGTGCATTGTCCTGCCGAAAGAGGCCTGACCATCAGAACGGATGCAGGACATGAACGAGTGAAAGTCGCCAGAAAGAAACCCATGGAATACTGGCTAAATTGGTGGAACCACCGCTAACATTTATATGTATTGCAGTTGTGTAGATGCTGTTATCAAGAGTGTCTTACATGTTACTGGTATTACAGGTAGGTCAGCGTAGTGTTATGAGTCTTGCCCAAGGGCCAATTGGTGTAGCACAGACCTGTTTCCCAGACCGGGAATCAAATCCAGGTCTCTCACATAGGAGCCAATGATGTTACCACTGTATATACCAACCTGTAACCCCTTTTTTACCCAGTCTGTACTAGTTTTTTTCTGGCATTTCAGTATGCAGAATATAGAGAAGAGAAGTTTAATTACAGTAATGATGCTAATTACATCAGTTGTGTCAACATGTAATTTATAAACGTGAATCACAGACATGATCATTATCAGTTTATTAGTTCTTTTAACTGGGTATTAAGTGGTTTTATGGTTAACCGAGTCTTCAAGGGAAAGCATGAGCTATCCATAGCACTGCGTTTATTATTTATTATCATGTCCGATCAAGCAGTTTTTTACTTAGCAATGATTTTTTTTTTTTTGCAGTAAGGATTTGTTCGGAGTGGAAACATGGCTGACAGTCGATATTAAATACACTAACACTAAACCTCTACACTTCCACCTCATTAGCAGGATGTTGTTGAATCCAAAGCTTGAATCGAAGCCACCATGAACTACATATTTACTGAAGCTCTCCACCAAGAGTAGTGATTAAGTGGCACAGGAATCTTCAAGGGTTCTTCATTGGTGAATGATGGGATCTTAGTGTCATATAACTTACATGTATACATTCCAAGAGAAATAAAAGCTAAGATTTAATAAAACAAAAAATGCACATTGTAACACAGCATGTGTTCACATACCGTTACATACTGTACATGCAGAGACTCTCTATATATTTATATGCAATGCTCTGTATGTTTCCCAATGTGCCTCCTAGTTAAACAGCTCTTTTAGCCTAATATCTGACCCGCTGAGGCATGGACTCCACACAACCTCTGAAGGTGTGTGTGTGTGTGTGTGTGTGTGTGTGTAATCTGGCACCATTAGCAGCAGATCATTTCCTGTAATTTGCTCCCCACATGCATTAATGAGCCTTGAACGCCCATGATCATGTCCTTCCTGGTGTCCTTCCTTGGACCACGTTTGTTAGGTATTAACCACTGCATACTGGGGCACATCCCACAAGACCTGCTCTGTTGGAAATGGTCTGACCCAGATATCGGATTAAAGTCACTCCAATCCTTATTCTTGCCCATTTTTCCTCATTTCAGCACATGAATTCTGAGGACTGACTGTTCACTTGCTATCTCTTGACAGGTGCCACCGTAACAAGATAATCAATGATATTTGTTCGTTTTTTATGTTATGGTCGATCGGTGTATTTTAAGCATAGTCTATTAAATGTGCTGGGATCTGTCCATATTGCTCCATCTGGTCCAGGAAGGACATCATTTAGTCTATTATTTGTGCGCTACTGTGTGTGGTTGAGCTGAAAGTAAAGCTCTACTTGAACTTGAACTACAGAGCAGGTCATTTATAGATATTTCTATCAGCAGCAATATGCACTGCTAGTTTATTCATTAGCTTAATACTGGCTCAGCTTCGCAGTGAATTAGAGCATGTTAACTAGATGCACGTATAGGGCAAATTAGCCTGTGCTGTAAGTGTATAGCATTTCATTTCATATTAATACACTGAAGATGGTTTTGTTTGCTAGTCTTCTTTGCAGCCTTTCAAGGTTTTTTTTTTATTAGACAATGAAGATTTTTTTAATTAGTGGTGCAGTGAGTAGTGCTACAGCCTCACAGCAAGAAGGGTCGGGGTTCCATTCACCGGGGCCCTTTAATGTTCTCCCTATATCGGCATGGAATTTATCCCACAGTCCGACGACATGGAGTTAGGTGTATTAGAGATACTAATTTGCTTCTAGGTGTGTGTGAGAGAGAGTGAGTAAGGTCATGTCTGAATGTGTCTGTCTTTGTGTCTGCTCTGTAATGGACTGGGTGTTTTCCTGCATTTTTTGACCAATCAGCACTGAGATAGACTCCAGTACCCCATACACGCCCCCTACGCACACAGAACCCAGAAGCAGAATGAGCAGCTTAGATAATGAATGGAAGGATTTGTTTAATTGTTCAGCATGGAAATTAATTGGCGGATTAATTGGGAAAAGTACCCTAATAATAAACTAGCGTCTCTAGGTAGCTGAAGCTGATTCACTGTTCGAATCATTGTATTGTAACTTCTATTGTAAGTTCCTGGTTATATATAATCTGTCAGAAGGTCATCAGATCTAATCACAAACTGGGACAGATTGGTGGGGGTTTTATAATAGTATGGGGTTTGTTTAGCTGACATTCCATTGCGACCCCTGGGACATCTACATACGTCTATGGTTGTGGTAAGAGGAACACTCGTTTGAGTTTGGGGTCACCAGATCTTAGTGTTATTGAAGACGTCTCAGATGCCGTGCTGTGCACTGTGGAACACAGAAATCCTTCAACTGAGATTACAACAGAATTGTGGACCATATGCAGGATGTATGGTATTTATTGCATATAAAATATTTCCGCAAGCTTGTGGAGTCCGTGCCCTGCGAGGAACCTACCAAATATTCGATCCGTTTTTCTGACACTTCAGTGTAAGTGATGCAAAAAGAATATGACTCATTAGTATCGTATAAGTGGAGTCTGATAAACACTCTGCTTGCTTCATTACAGATAAAAGGCATTTATTTCCGTCTCGCATTGTCCTAATCTGGGCTTATAAATAGAAACGAGAAGAGGAGGAGGTGATTGAGCGACTGATCTCAAAGAGACTGACATCATGAGCTCTCTGTCATTGTCATGGTCTAATCGACAGCACAGCGAGTGTCATGTAGAAGGAGCACTTACATGTTGTGCAGCACACACCAGCCGCAATGCGGGTCTCCGGAGCTCAGACACTCGTGACACGTTCCATACTGCTCGCACGACTCGATGGGCACCTGCGTCACCTGTGAAGATCAGACGGCAGCTGTCAGAGCATGCTCACCAGCGCACGCACACACATGCAAACACGTGTACATCCAATCTGTTCCAATCAGGTTCGATTTGATTTTACAGATCGCATGATCGCGACACAATCACGGGGAGTTCATTGAAAAGTCCGACCGAAGCGTGAAACGTGAACTTTCATTGACTTCTCGCTGAGCTGAAAGCAAGCTTTTCATTATTGGTCAGAGCCGACAGCGGGGCGTTCAAAGGAAGTTAATTGGATCTAGTGGAAAGTAGATAAGGGTCAGATAGAAGGAATATTGATTTCTATCATCTCAGGAGGGCAGAAACCAGCAGGAAAACATCACAACATGCTTTTTATTCATAATACATAACACCAGTGGCTAAACACTAATGGAGCACACAGGAGTGTGTGTGTGTGTATGTGTGTGTGTGAAAAGGTAGACAATGAAGATATTATATGCCCATTGGTGTGTGTGTGTGTGTGTGTGTGTGTGTGTGCGCGCCACAGCAGCAACTGGTGGATCGTCTGTTTGTGTGTGCATTAATTTGGGGTGGTTGACTGGTTTAAGAAGAGTGTGCGGCACCAGCAACTGGTCCGGTGTGTGTATGTGTGTGTGTGTGTGTGTGTGTGTGTGTGTGTGTACTGGTTTGAGAGGGGCAGGAGAGTGTGCAGCAGCACCAACTGGTACAGTGTGTGTGTGTGTGTGTGTGCATGCAGGTTTGGTTTTGGGTGGCTGACAGGTGGTCAGTGGACTGTTCAGCAGGAGCAACTGGTATGGTGTGTATGTGTGTGTGTGTGTATGTGTGTGTGTATGTGTGTGTGTGTGTGTGTGTGTGTGTGTAGCTGTGGGGCTAAAGAGGATAATACCAAAACAGTAATCTATTGTACAGAGTGCATTTGTGCAGTCAGGTACACACAAGTGCGCACACACACACACACACACACACAATGATACACAATGATATACACTGCAATGTCAGTACTATAACATAATAATAATAATAATAATAATATAAGAAAGCTAGGTGTTGGTTATATGCCATGTGTGATGCTTTCATATGGTTCACACTACCATAACAACATCACACTTGGTGTTTACAGGTAAAACATCTCATGTCTCCAAACCCGGGTTGGAGTTAGAGTCTAAATCAAGCACGTTATTCTTTTTGCTCATGGACAATCTGGTTTAGGGTTATGAACATGATTAATCTTTAATTGCTAACAAGTAGCACAAGCCGTTCCCTTTACTAGCATGTCTCGTAAATACAGACCCACACACCAGAACAGCAGACACTTTGACAGGTACAGAGCAGCTGCTTTCCTTTAGACGACCTTGTCCTGACAGCCAGACTACTACAGTGTTGCTCATTCTTAGCTATTCTGATGATGCTAGCTCCAAATGCTGAGCCCCCTTAATCGATATTGTGTTTTTCTATACATAGAGTTCTATAAAATACACACACATACACACACACACACACACTCGTGATGGTAACATTTACTGATTTGCATCAGTGGACCAGCATAAAAGTACATGATATGATTTCTCCCGATTGATTCCTCCTCTCTCATGCATGCTGTCTCATCTCCACTGCGAGTCTATCGGCCGAGTCTGGTGCGAGCTGGAGGCGTGTCCTGTACGGTATCGAGCGGCACAGCATCGCATTCTTTTGTGTCGAATCACATTGTGTTGAATCAAATCCTATTGATTCGCACTGCATGGCAATAAGCGTGAATCGTATTTTATTGCATTTGTAGTTACTTCGTATGTAACTTTATTGTATCGCATTGTTGCCGATGCATCGAGACGTGCACGGCGTCGGCCTCAGTGATAGACATGCAGTCTTACACACACAAATTTTGGCTTTCCTCATGGGGACCAAGCACAAGGTCAGACTGATCAGATTTTTTTTTTGTGGAGATACAAAAACATTAAGTTTAGTGGAAGACTGTAAATGTTATTAGAGTAAACAGTTAGCTGATTGCAGTTCGATTCTTAAGTAATTGAATAAAAAAACTCTGAATAGCATCACTGTATCTACTGGCATCCACCCAAAACTCATGAGCCGACCACAATGTAATTATACACATCTCATGGTGATTAATTCCTGCCTACGTCAACTAGTATCACTGTTAATCATTGTCAAAATCCCTCCATTCCGAGATCGACACTTTCTGACATCAGCCATCCTCAGACGTTGTAGGCTGTGGACAGCCGGGGCTTGAGGTTAGTAACCCAGTCTTGTGTCCTGAAGGTTGCCGGTTCCTTCCCCTGTACTGACAAGACTAAAGTATCCTTGAGCAAGGCACCTAACCCCCAACTGCTCACTGGGCATGATGAATAGGGGCCACTACCTGCTCTGGGCAAGACTGCAAATGAGTCATGGCCCAGACCTGGCCCACACTTCTGGCCCAGTGGAATGTTGGCAATGACTTCATCCGGATTCGGGTACCAGAACTCACAGTTTTGGCCCAGAATATAAATCAATGTACATGGGGGGGCTCCATGTGGCCAATATGTGGCCCATAGTTTTGCATACCATGGCAGACTTCAAATGTAGCTACTAAAGTGGGGCCAGTTTTGGCCCACAATACACTTACCATTGCCATAACTGGCCCATAAGTGCCTTAACTCGGCAATATTTGTCCCTGAATTATCTGCTAGTGTGTGTGTTTCAATGAGTGGACGGCTTCAAAATTCCTCTGTGTGCAAGCACAGTAGGTCAATCACTTCACTTTGACTTCATTTTTAGTGGCTTTATGAGTAACGACAAAAAAAAAAAAAATAGGAGTTTTCAAACATATCAGAGTGACCAAGGCTTCAGTGCCTCAGTAAATACCTAACAGAAAACTGGGAAGTGCTTCTATTCTCATGTGAGTTGGAAAATCCCAAAGCTGATTGTTTTCCTGCACCATGTGGTCAAGAGAAACTGAAGCAAGCTTTAAGATGGTTAAGCCCATGGTGTGTCTAACAGGATGGGGTGAATAATACTTTGGGTCATGCTGTGTGTGTGTGTGTGTGTGTGTATTTGTGTTGGGGTGGGGGCATGTTTTTATATCTTGGTGGGGACAAAAATACCTCCAAAAAGCATTTTTTTTTTATTTCTGATGTCAAGGTTAAGGTTACATTTAGGCATAGCATTCATTATCTGCAGTAATAATTATGTCCGTGGAAGGTGTGTGTGTATGTGTGTGTGTGTGTGTGTGTGTGTGTGTGTGTGTGTGTGGTAGTAGTAGTAGCAGCACCGCGCTAAATGTCATTAGTGTGTTTGAGTAGGCGAGCACTGCTCCATTGTTCCGTCTCCATCGTTTCTCTCAACAAAGATGCACAAGCAGCTCCGACTAATCAACAGCTCTTCTGTTGTCTGTAGCGAGCGAGGCGCTCACTTTGGCTTGATGACTCACACTCGCACACACACACACACACACACACACACACACATACACAGACAGTTTATATTCACATACGGTGTCACTCAACAGCAGATATGAAAGCTGACTGCGGGGTAACGCTTTCTTTCTTTTCTTTCTTCTTTCTCTCTCTGTGCCCCAGGACAAACAGGTGGTCCGAAGTAATGAGTCCATCACATCAGGCGTTTGCTAACAAACACTCACACCGGGGGCCAAAACTAACAAAGCAGAGCGGCCAGCGGCTCCCGACACCGTCCTCGCACTGCAATAACATAAGACAAACTGGCCCGCTGCCAGATGACACTCTGTCATAGTGGTGTAGTCTTTGGGACTGTGCCTCGTGCGCAGTTGAATGGACACCGCTGATAAGCGAGGCTGCGTTTCTCAGCATGCTAACCGGAGAGGAATATTAGTTCAGGCTAACTCTTACTGGGCCAGATGTAGGGATATGTGTGAAGCTGATAAAAAAAAGGAATGGTGGAAAGACAGCTGCCAAGCATGATTATAATACTTCAGCAGGTGTGTGCGAATGCGTGTGTGTGTGTGTTTGTATATAAGAGGGAGACGTGGGGGCTGTAACTGAGAAAAAAGGAGTTTGGTGCAAACTGCAGCAGCTGTTGGCCAGTGTGTTGTCCACATTGACAGTGACCACACGCCACAGTCACTCAACACAGCAAGCTAACACAAAGAAGCCTGTTCTCCTACTGTGAGCAGGCTGCAAGTGTGTGTGTGTGTGTGTGTGTGTGTGTGTGTGTAAATGCAAATGTATAATCATTCATATGCACACACACACACACACTGGCTAAATGTGTCAAAAAATAGATTTCTTGTTTTGTTGCAAAGTTCAATTTGTATTGTCATTATTACTGTTTAAATAATGGTAGCATAGCGGTGCAGTGGGTAGATCTGTGGCCTCATAGCAACGATTCATCCCCCAAAAGCCCTTTCTGTGTGACATTTACATGTCCTCCCTGTGTCTGTATGGGTTTTAAAGACACATTATTAGGCAAAGTACAAAATACAGATCCAAAATTTCCCCTAGGTGTAAATCTGTATCTGTCGCGCGATGGACTGGTGACCTGTCTATAGTGTTTCCCTGCCTTCCACCCAGTGATCACTGGGATAGACTTCTGCACTCCATACACACTTAGTTGGCTTAGTTGGTTAAAGCACCAGCCTAGTAAACAGTCGATTTAAGGAGATTGTGGTTAAGGACCCAGCCTTGTGACCAGAAGGTCACTGGTTTGATCCCCACAACCGACAAGATGCGACCGAAGTGCCCTTGAGCAAGGTACCCAACCACCAGCTGCTTCCTGGGTGGTGTGGACAGAGTTGGCCACTGCACCGCTCTGGGTTGTGAGCGTTCACTTCACTAGTGTGTATATATGCAGGTCAGTACACGAATTCCTCTGTGGTCAATAAGTAGTTTACCATCACTACACTTTCATAAACATGCTGACTTCATGCATCACCTTCTAATGATTACTGTTGACCTTTAACCCCTTACTGAGGGTATTGTTCTGATACTTTCATACTAATGAAGCTTTTTGGTAAGTAATTGCACAGATGTCAGATTCATCCATATGATAAGTTATAGCACGTTTGTTGGGTCCAATAAGAGATGTGCTGTCTGTCACAGTAACTGCTGTCCAGTATCGAGGAGTCCTAAATCATATACCAGTGAGTATCATAGCTTATTGTTTTTTACCTCTTCAACAAGACCCCACAGGAATAAACCCTAGCCCACTATGTAGCGCAATTTTTTATTACACTGCAGGTTTTTATTACACACCTGAGAGCTCTTTTTTTCCTGGACACATTTTTCACTTCTTCTTGTTTTTTTTCTTTATATATTGCATCATTTTCTACTATATTTTCTGTTTCGCTTCTGAATGCTAGGCACCGATTCACCAAGTGAAACATCATGTACGTGGTCAATAACTGATTCTGATTGATGTAAGATCAGTAGATACATAAGATTTTATATCCAACAGGATAAGAACAGCGTACGGTTATGACAATGATGACCTGGGATCCCGAGGCCACCGAGGCATACGAACATAAAGATAAGGAACTCAACTAACAATGATGATGAATGAAATACAATAAGGGTGTGAGTGCATGGTGAAATTAAGACCAGTAGATATGAGGCTTAACTAATCTGACTCTGCGTGGTATAACGTTATAAGGACATGGTAACCTGCTAGATCTGATTTATAACCATTATGATTCTTATAGTAAGTACTACATCTCATAACCTGAGATCATGAATTTCTCAGCATTTAGTTCATTAGTATTGAAAGTGAAGTGAAATTGTCCACTGTGTTTGTACACACAAAGGAATCTAACCTCTGCATCAAACCCATCCGTACAGTGAAACACACACACACACACTAGAAGTGAACACACTGGAGTTGCCTGGAGCGGTGACTAACCCAGTCCATTGCACCCGGGGATCAGCTGGGGGCAGGGTTCGAATTATACAGTGACTATTGAGGGGAGGTCAAGTTATTTTTCAGGGTGTGAAGAGACACCAGTACAGCGCAGACGTGGGCTTTGGTGAACTGAAGTCGTACAATGCTTACAGTGTCTCGCTTGCTTACTGTATTGTCTGGCACCTACCACACAACAACCTCTGTAGTCAGGGGTCACAAATACTACACTATATATAATAGAGCAAAATCACCACAAAAACACACACAGCGTTTCCGGTTGCTACCGTTCATCCGCTTTCTTGTCCTGAAAATGACATTTATATTCTAGAGGATATCTGTGAACGATATATTTGAATCTACTGTAGAATTACTACTAGCCAGGACCACCCACCACCCCCTATCCTGACGTAATTCGCACCCTGGTTGAGGGTTAGGTGTGTTGTAAAGGGCAATTGAGTTATGTCTTGTCGGTCTTGTTGAACCATTGACCTTCCGGTCAAATGGCTGGGTTCTTAACCACTTCCATTGCTTCAATTCCCATTTTATTACATTCTTCACATTACTGTAGCCAACCGTTGCTGTAGCTCCATTCTTCCAGCAGACGTTTGTGATCTATATTATTGAGTTACTGGTTTACTGCAGTAGCCTGAATCCTGACCAGCATTACCTGCTGTGTGGTATAAATTCATCTTACAGAACACACAGTCTACTATGTGCTCCCAAAGCAAACAAGCAGCGTTAGCAGCCAGTTAAATAATTACTTGTTGGTTCTGTTCTGTTGCTTTATTTATTAACTTACAAACCATTGATGGATGAAATTTGGTCCGTGTGTAATACGGCACTACCGAGCTCGGAGTACGGCGGCCTGTGCAGCTGGGATCCTCTCAATCATTCATTTCTCATTATTTGTTCAGTAACTGAAAATGTAATATTTAGTACATAATATTAAACATTTGTTTAAGACCTATTTGTTTCTTCTCAATACAAGAGGTGGTCGTTTCAGTATTCACTCACAGCTCTCGGGCTTTGTTTGTCAAGTGCTTCAAGTGTGAGCAAGGTCTGCGGTCCCTGCAAATAAGCAGGAGCTGTTGCTCTGTGTTGTATATAATGGCTGCTCTTGTATTAAATTGCTTTAAGGAATCAACAGAGATGATTATTTTCATAAACTTTTTTGTTCACTCTTCTGTATCCTACAGCCAATCAGGCTTTAGCCTGAGGACTGATTTATGCACAGCACCACAGATGTGCATAACGTCCTGTTAGGAATGTGGCTGCATGTCAGCGTCCCTTTGTGTGCGCCAATCGCCCACAAATCATGCGATGCAAATACATATGCAAATATTAGTACAAGCCAGCCTTTAAAAAGCACAGGTGAGTCTGCATGGTGCGTGGGAGGTTCAGCTGATCTGAGATCAGGAAACGGAAATGAAGCAGATCTAAAATCGGACGCCAGAGATGAACCCGCTAAGCTGATCTCAGATAACTAGACGCAAGTGTGGGATAATATGGATGAGTTTAACTGATTGGGAATACATACATGAATATAAAGTGAAGACATTCTGTAGCATTAAACTGATCTGAGATCAGCAGGTATATATATATATTTATATAGCGGCTACAGTGATCGTGAAATAAAAAGGACGCACAGATATATGAGAATAAAGAAGCGTTAAGGTTATCTGACATCACGAGTTACAAAGCTATTAGGGTGACAGAGCTGAGCTTATCGCAAATCAGAGCTTATCGGAATAAAGCCGGGCTAAGCTGAACTGAGATCAGCGAGCAGGAGGGACATGCAGAGAGCAGGTGAACTGCTGGATGGATGAGAAATGAAGCATGGTGTAAGTGCTGGGAGCTACTTATAGACACGAAGGAAAAAAAATGTTCACATTAACTCCTAGACCCCCTGGCTGAGAAATGAGGAATGGAGAACCATTAGAGTGAAAGGGAGGGAGGGAGGGAGAGAGAGAGAGAGAGATGTGGGAGGGAGAGGGAAACCGGAGAGAGGAAAAGAGCAGGATTTTTTCCCATAAGTGTACATATAACGATAAAAACACAAATGATGTAGAGCACTAGAGATAAAGGTGTCAGCAAAAAAAAAAAAAAGGAAGGATGGAAGAAAGAAAGATCTAGAAGAATCACTGCGGTTCTACAGTAACGATTCGAAAGGCACGTCTAGCACGAGCTCAGCTCCTGACAACGTTTCCTGATGTACAGTGGCACTGGAACTCGCCGCTATAAAACCACATGCAGTTACTATAGCAACCTGCCCAGCCTCTAACCCCTCCCACTCTCTTCTGGTGGAATGATAAACAGCTGGCACCTCTGGGATAGACCACCACCTCACGCACGCACACACACACGCATTCATTTTTAATGAGAAGCGGTGAGTCTTGCATTAACAGCAATGGGAGTTATCGATCATCTCCTCTCAAACACACAAACTATTACTCCTACCCCCCCACCCCAACACACACACGCACACACACACACACACACACACACACACACACACGCACGCACACACACACACAC
>JAOVVF010000018.1:20396819-20410524 GCA_028565595.1 Duopalatinus emarginatus
CTCATGATTAAAATTTGTAATAATTTGACAGCCCTAATATATATATATATATATATGTGTGTGTGTGTGTGTGTGTGTGTGTGTGTGTGTGTGTGTGTAATTGTATACATTATGTACATATATAAATAATTGAAGTACTATAATTGATAATTTAAATGATAAACCAGGAACCAGTGAGGCTTTAACTATTCATGATGTGTAAGTTCATGATTTGATTGGCCTGATTAAAACAGTGTACAATTTTAGATTGCATCATTTCTAACTGATTTGTATCTGTAAAAACGGACTTATTTATATATACTTATTGCTAGAGTTTTAATTATTTAGAAACGTGTCCAATAACTGTATATTTATATTAACGATTCATCCTAAATCTCCTAAAGCGCATTTTCTCATCTCCGCTGTTGTCGGTGTCCAATTCTCATAAAATCTCTCAGCCGAGTCTGGTGTGACTTGTAGGTGTGTCCTGAACCATCCTGAACAGCATAGCATGATATACTTTTGCAGCGCATTGTATCACATTTAATCACATTGTGTAAAATCAAATCACTGATTTACAAGAATGGTGAATCATAGCGTATAGCACTAGTAGCTGCTTCAATGCATCGGATCGTTGACAATCCATCGAGACGTGCATCGTATCAGCCGCAGAGCTGGATATCCTTACAGTATACCTGCTGTGGTTCACAACACACATCCCTTTCCATTTCTTCGTGCCTCAAAAGAAGACAAAGTCATAAACGCTGCAGAATCGGTCCTAATGCAGGGCAACACACGAACATCCTTCATTGTGACACAGAGACAAAGAGGGCAAACTCTGCTCGAGAGGAGGTGATATACACACTTCAGCTCTCAAGCGGCAGAGAGGAAATTCACTGTGTGCATGAATCAAGCGTTCGCTCCGTGTTCTCTGATTACTGTCAGTGATGACACAGTACCCCACAGTCTCCGTAAGAATCCACATTACTTCTAATAGAGGAGCGGAGAGGGGAACCTAAGCAGCTGCATCTTCTATCCGTTCCACAGCACTGCCCTAAAATGAACCAGTCAGTCGAGAGCGTTAACATTCTGGAAGCCGTCGTCATTAAACGTCCAAAACAAGCTCTCCTGCAGATGCACCGAGACAAGAGTGTGTGAATTATGATTTCCTCTCAGTGTGTATGTGTATGTGTGTGTGGCTTTATGATGCGTTAGGTGAAGTATTCGAGAAGATCTGTAACAAAAATCAATGCATTTCAATTTTATTTTCATGTGAGTGAAGGATAACTAAGACTATGTAAAGAACAGAAATCAGACAGGCACTCAAAACGTGGAAATTTGAGTCTAGTGATATTTATCACACCACTAGAGTGTTATCAAACACGTCTGGGATGTCATGCAACATGCTGTGGAACACAGAAATCCTACACCTCAGGATAAAACAGAAATGTAGACCGTTCTGTAGGAAGTATGGTGTTCATTGCCTATTTCCATATTTCTGCAGTCCTACGCTCCCGTGGGGGAACCTACCGACTATTAGACTAGTGTAGCAGGTTTTTTTTTTTTTTTGGCACTTCAGTGTATTTCTCAGGTAGCAACTTTTAAATACTCCTGCAGCTTCATCACAAGTCACTTCAGTACTTAGTAGAGCACATTTCTGCTGTTATGACCTACTGCAAACATGGTGCATCAGCGTCTACTTTATCAGTTTATGCTTTATTCTACATTCGTCTGGCCTATAAACACAAAAAAGTCAGCTTTATAAACAAGCCATAGACGTTTGGGTTTCTGCTCTGTTGAGCAATAGAACAAAACTGGAACTTTTCTAGGCCTATGGATCAGCAATATGTCTGGAGGAGCACATGCTGAAAAGAACACCCTGCCTACAGTGAAGCATGCTGGTGGCTTGGTGATGCTGTGGAGCTGCTCTGTTTCCTCTGGCACTGGAAACCTGCATCGTCTGGAGGGCAAGATAGATTCAATCAAGTGTCAGAAAATCCTAGGAGAAAAACGTCATGCTTTCTGTGAGGTAGCTGAAGCTTGGGTGTCATTGGACCTTCCAACAGGACAATTATCCCAAGCGTACCTCAAAGTCCACCAAGGCTCAGTTTCAGAAGAAGTCCCGAAGGACTCTGCAGTGGCTGTCACAGTTGCCTGACTTGAACCCCAGAGAAAAACTTTGGTGAGATTTAAAGGCAGCGGTTGCAGCACACAAACTTGAATTTTAGTTCACTGGAGGGTATTGCCCATGAGGAATGGGGTAGAATTTCTCAGGAACGCTGCCAGAAGCTAGTGTCTGGCTATGTATCATGTTTGCAGGGGGTCATAACTGCAAAAGGGTGCTCTACTTAGTACTAAAGACGCCTGTTCTGAGACTGCACTAGTCATTAAAGGTGACATTTTGTGCTGAATTTGGAGAAACGGCTTGCTATATTAGTTGCGTTGGCCTATTTAAGTTGTTTGATTGGTTTAAAACATATTGTGCGAGCACAGCTTGCCTAAAGCACTGCTGAGAAATGATTCAGAATCTATCTCTCATCCTGAATATGTAAATACACTCTTAGAAAAAAGCACTAAACTGTACAAAAAGCTTGTCACTGGAGTGGGAGCCTCAGGGGTACATCTTTTGTACCTCTAGTTAGAGGATCATAATTGTAGAGAAACCTCATTAAAGGATATAATTGGACTTTAAGGACTGCTGTTGTCTCCGAAAAGGGAACATTTACATTGTTTATGCCGTAGGGAGCAAAAATATGTCTCTACCGTACTTCTTGTGTGGTTTATTTTTTCATAGCCTTTCATAAAATATATACACTTGTAGACTATACAGATTACAAAAAAGTTGATGTGAAGTCTTCGGAGGCAGTGTTATGATCTGGGGTTATTTTAATTGGTCATGCTTAGGCTTAATAATATTATGTGGTAATAAAGTCAGCTGAAAACCTGAGTGTACTAAACAGGCAGGTTATAATATTAGTGGATTTAGGATGACACTGCTAAGATTCATCAGGCTCAACAGGGAAAGAGTGATTCATGGCGTCCTTTTCAGACATGACTTGGCCACTACAGTCCTGACCGTAACCATAGTGAAATTCTTGGGGATGTGCAGGATGTAGAGGATTAGACTTGTTGGAGTTGTTCGACTTTTCTGTCACCAGCAAGATCTCAGATAAAAAATTAATGAAACTGTAGATGGAAATAATTGTTGTGACTTGGCGCAATGCCATACTATATGCATACCATAATCAAAGCACAAAACACTTGTGTGTAACTTACACTTTTGTAAGTCGCAATTTGTTTTTGTTGCTAAGGTGCTCTGGATAAGGGTGTCTGCTAAATGCTGTAAATTTAAATGTGCGCGCATGTGTGTGTGTGTGTGTGTGTGTGCATTATTTTTATTTTTTATTTTTTGGGTCAGGTAGTATACTGCATGTATGTGTGTGGGGGTTTAGTAAAACCTTACACATGCCTTTGTGGCAATGTACTTACTAAACTTGCCCAGGATTTCTGCCTGAATTATATAAGGTACATAAAGATGCAGTTTAACAAACACAGCTGCTTAAATGGCTGGAGGCTATGAATAATCGCAGATGTGAAAGACAGACTTTGTTTTCAACTCCTGCGTAAGAAGATCACAGGTTCGAAATCCGGTGATGCCACAGCCATCTGTGGCTGGGAGCAAAATCCATGCTAGCTGTGGTGCCTGGGTGAAAGGGAGGAAATGTTCTCTCTCAATTACAGCAACATTAGATATTCATCCGTGTCGATAAGCTTCTGTATTTGAAAAGTATGTATAAAAAGTATGTTTAGCTGTGCTTACACTGGTATTAGTCATACTTCATCTGGTGGAAATCACAGAGTCGCAGTTTTGCACCACAGACTTCTGGTATAAATTGATTTGACCGAGTTCAAATTTGGTGAACTTTCACATGCCTTCTTAACCAATAGTGCTACTGCTTCAACTGTGGTGACCTGAATGGGCGGGGCTTTATACAGCAGTACTGTTGATACAAATGAAAAATATTAATCTTTCATTGCAGCCATGTGCATCATTGCACATGCTACTGCACACGTGCACTTTAAGTTCCATTGTGTAGTTTATTGTTTTATGTAGCACCTTGGTCCTGGAGGAACGTTGTTTCGTTTCACTATGTACTGTACAACACTGTATATGGTTAAAATGACAATAGAAAAATAATTGACTTGATGTGGGAGCATGACATTATATATAAGACGTTCGATTAATGGTACATCACTGGGAGACGGCCTGGTACACATTCAATTAGTGGGGGTCAATTCATACCAATTTTCAGAAAAGTTCCTATGTGACCATCTCAGATTTGGTTGAAAATCTCCCAGAATTAACCCTATGGGGAGTAATTTTGGTGTGAAATTCCTAATATTTCAGAAGTTGAGTAATCTTTAAATTTAGGAGCCACGTCCCCTTTTCATACTCGCGATTTGACCATTTGCTATGATCAGTATGGGATTTTAAAGGGTCATATCTTCATTTCTAAACATGACACAAAACTGAAAATTGGTACCCTGGCTCAGTTGTGTGCCCTCTTTCAGAATGTTGGATTTTGACTGTAGGGTCACAGGATTATTAAGAGGTCTGGACCAAAGATTATACTAGATTAGTGTTATTTGTGGGATATACTTTAAGCAAATGCAGTTTTACCCCAGTTGAAGAAAAGATGTCAGATTTAATGGCATGCAAAAAGGGTCACAAAAAAATCGGGCCCCGCCATACCCTCACCTATGAGTGGATCTCAAGTCGACTCCTTCTTGGTTAACTCTCTCATTTAAAAACATGTATTTTACTGTCTAAACTGCTTTACTCTTTAAAACTTAGCCAGGGCACCATTTATCAGCCTGGTGTCATGTTTAGAAATGAAGATATGAAAAGGGGGCGTGGCTCCTATATTGAAATATTACATAACTCCTGAAATAGTAGGAATTTCACCCCAAGATGTTGTGGATATTCATTACTCACAATGGGATTGATTTTAGCAGATTTTCATCATAATCTGACATGGTCATTTGGAAGCCTCTGGTTGATTTGGCATGGAATGAGCCATGGTACATATCTGTTGTTGCTTTAATCGCTAGCCATGGCTGAGATGCTAACTCACTGCAAAGCTGCTAACAGTGCCTTGACCCTGCCTATTGCACAAAGCGATGCAAGCTGCAAACTAGCTTCACATGTTCAGGAGCAAGCACATGCTATCCTTCATCATCCCAGTTTGGTAGTTTTCTTGTAAATTGTGAACTAGAATTCCTTCGACTTTTCTCCCTTTTTATGTCTGAGAGCCAGCAGATGTGTTCCTGAAAAGTGTTTCTGCTCCAACACATATAATACCTTTATTAATTTTACTCTCTATCTATCTATCTATCTATCTATCTGTCTGTCTGTCTGTCTGTCTGTCTGTCTGTATGTCTGTCTGTCTCTCTATTGCATGCACGTGTATTGTTATGTTGTTGTTTCTATAGTAACAGCTCATTCCCAAGGATTTGTCTGTTTGATATTTCATGTAATCTAAGACAGGTGCTGAGACATGTATGTAATATTTATGGACGATGCCATGGTTGTCAGTGGTTTTGTAACAGACAGTACACTATCCAAACTTTACACCTTCCAGTTACTCTGTAACATTACAAGCTGCTTGTTTTTGTCTTATTAACATCAAGAGAGCAAATCAGCATTGTAAGAGTGGTGTGCTGTGGAGCTCATCTTGTTCCTGTAAGTGTGTGTCTGAAATCAGGTAAGTGAGAGTTCTCAATGTATGGGAAAGGGTGATGGAGGACGTAGATCTTTAAAACTGAGTGATACTGAATTAATCAGACGGCACTCTGGGAGCATGGACCAGACTGGGGTGAGACGAGGACAGGAAGCGCTGACGGTTCTTTTATGATGTGATCTGTCTTTGATCAGCTGCGTGAGGGCTGAGGTAAAATCAGTCCCCGGAGACTGTACAGCTCCATAAAGGAATGTGGAGTGTACATGGATGTGTGTTGTATGTAGCACTATATCACTGGTTGCTCATTCTTTGTCTCAAGGTCTGTGTGATGCAGGGATGATGCATGGGGCTATAAAGTTGACAGAGTGTTGGAAGCTCATCCACTTGCAAAATATAACTGTGTGTGTGTGTGTGTGTGTGTGTGTGTGTGTTTGAATAAATGCATAAGTTGCTGACTCAGTACATTTCTGTCTCTCTCTCTCTCACTCACTTTTTCCTTTTCTGTCTCTGTTGGGACTGAAGTCTAATCAGAGCCCACATGGGTCACTCTATGTGCACTGATGTGTATAGCTCATGACATCTGCACAAAGTACAGCTAGACATCACACTAATGACAGTTCTTCTCTCTCTCTCATTACCTCCGTATCACCCTCCTGACTTCACTCATGCCACATGGTCCCAAATGAAACACCAGGGGGACATGTGCCATCCAACACAAGGGCTAAAAATGTCCACAGGAAAGGAAGCAGGGCAGTCATCAATCACAGACATTCATCTTTTTTTTTTCATAGTGTCTCCTTTCACAGACATGTTCCACTCCCCTGATGCTCCTGATGCTTAATATGACAGCCCTGATGCCTAGCTGCCATTTTACTCTCACTCACTTCATTACAGCCACAGAGGGGTGACCTTGCTCTCTTTCCCCCTGTCTCTCTTCACTCCTCCACCTTCCCCCTTCTCCAGTCCAGTGCCACTATCTCTCTTGGACTGTGTCCCCAATGACACAGTCACTTTACATGCCTTTATTACTTCACACATATAGACTATATTTTCCCCATGTTCTGAGTGTGTATGTTAGAAGGACTGTAGAGAGGACTATGATAAGAAGAGAAGGGAATAAAAGAAAAGAAATAAGCATGGTATATAATAGTAAAGTGAAAAGAAGACCAGAGAATAAGAGAAGAGAAGAGAAGAGAAGAGAAGAGAAGAGAAGAGAAGAGAAGAGAAGAGAAGAGAAGAGAAGAGAAGAAAAGAGAAGAGAGAAGGCATTTGAAATGAAATAGAATAAAATAGAATAGAACCGAATAGAACAGTACAGAACATTAAATAATAGAATTGAAAATCATAAAATCAAACAGAATAGAACAATACGCAACACAACAGAATAGAATAGAATACAACAGTAAAGAATAGAACATAATAGAACAAAATAGAATAGAATAGAATACAACAGTAAAGAATAGAACATAATAGAACAAAATAGAATAGAATAGAATAGAATAGTATGAAACAGTAAACAATAGAGCAGAATAGAATAGAATAGATAGAACTAAACAGTAAAGAACAGAATAGAATAGAATAGAACCATAAAAAAATAGAAAAGAACAGAATAATACAGAACTGTAAATAAAATAATGGAATAGAACGGTAAAGAATAGAATAGAATAGAATAGAATAGAATAGAATAGAACCCATCACCCTCATAAATAACTGATAGACAATACTGTACTGCACAAATACTCATACACTAACTCATTCCCCAACATGCTCCACATCATTGTTTACTCTACAAGACCACCAAACTTTATGTACACTGTTTGTGTAGTGTGTTAGTTCTCATCAGTTTACTACCTGTACTCTAACTAACAACCACAAACCGAAATCAACATACTTGGCCAAATAAATCTGATTCTGAGAGAACAGACAGACATACAGATCAGAGAAGAATGCAGAGCACCAAAGACAAATAAAACACAATTTAAGGTATTGACAGAACAATCGAGAGTGGGTTTGACTGTATTGTAATGATAGTGAGAGTTTAAGGAGATTGTCGGGACGGTCACATCTTTTTGTAGAATCATTTCAGTAACATATTGCTATAAATTAGTATATTTTGTCCTTTTAGATGTAGGATTATTAGAAGCAGCACCTCTGGTTAGGTTTCACTAACATAACCATGTGAACACAGAGAAGTTTAGTGAAAGTGAAACTAAAATGATTGGCCTACTGTGCTTGCACACCCAGAGGAAGCTGATCTGTAACTCATCCAAGCAGTAAAACACTCACCAATGAAGTGAGCACATCTGCCTGGAGCAGTGTGCAGCCTGATCCACAGCGACTAGGGAGCTTTAAGGGATTAGGGGCCTTGCTTAGGGGCACTTTAATCGTGTCTTGTCAGTTATGGGGATCGACCCAGCACAACATCATCAGCCTAATGTCCCATCTTAACGCTGTGTGATATTTTCAATTTGCATCATGCAGATGTGTTATTGTTGACTTTAACAACTTCCCCTAGACATCCGTTACAACTGAGTTAAGTAACTTTTTTCCATTCTGTAATTAGTAGGTCCTCAGGAAAACAGGACACAATGACTGTGGTTTAACAGTGGGACTAGAAGCTGCATATGTGCTCAATAAAAATTGTGTGTGTGTGTGTGTGTGTTTATGTGAAATGTCCGAACACTAACCTGTCTCTCAGACATGACATAGATATAGTTATGGTCCAGTGAGAAGGCCATGTCTCTGAGAATAGGGCTCCTGTCCTTAATGACGGACACCGTCTCATATTGCACGCCACCATAAGGAGGCCCATCCACACGGATCTGAAACGGAAAAAGGAAACACACGTGTAAGCAAATAACCACTAGCACACAACAGAACAGGACAGTAGTTTCCTTTTCCCTTTGCAAATGCAGCCATCAGCATGGAAATGACTAACGATCGCGTTTTGTTTTCTCCGTCCTATTAAAACGTGAGAGCTTACATGGGCATGGACATCTCATTTATTAGTCAGTAAGATGTCTGGGTCAATTGAAGAGACATGAATTACAGGCGGTAGACACACATACATGTGGCTTGTGTGTGGGGAGGTTGACTCGAGGTCAGTCATCTGTCTTGTAGGATTTCACAATGGCGGAATATATGGTGCGTCAATACACAAAACAATGTGGAGAGAGCTTAATGACAGGGGAAAAAAGAGGCAAACCACACCATCCTGTCTGGAGGCTTTTTTTCAAACCTCATGGATAACAAAAGCCATATAGACAACAAAACAAAAAAAAACATCTTGCGACTGTACCTTACATGCAGAATGATATTCAACAAGATAGCAGGGATGCTGGTATGTGTACATTGAAGTGCAAGAAAAACTGGTTCACCAGTCTAATACTTGATAGATCCTCCACAGGGTATTGAGTCTACAAGCTCGCAGAAATATTCTGTAGGCAATGAACACCACACATATACCATACTAGATCTGGTGGTTGGTGTGGTACAGCGGTAACATTATTGGCTCCTATGTGAGAGACCGGGGTTCGATTCCTGGTCTGGGCAGCCAGTCTGTGCTACACCAATAAGGGTTTTTGGGCAAGACTCCTAACACTACGTTGGCCTAACTGTAATACCAATAACCTTGTAAGTCGCTCTGGATAAGAGTGTCTGCCAAATGCTGTAAATGTAAATGGTCACTTAGGTCTGAATGGCAAAACCCCAAACTCAGATGAGTGTTTCTCTAACCATAATTTGGTGTTCTACTGGAAGATCCGCCAAATCTGTCAGAATTAATGCATGACATGAACGGGTGTAACTCATCAGAAACCCTGCACACATGGCGTTCACCCGTCAGAGATATTTGTAGATGTGCCAAAGGTCCTATGGAATGCCTGATAAACGTACCCCATACTATGATGAAGCCACAACCACTCTATGCATTTTATGCCAGTGTTTCTGCTTTATCACTTTATCTGTGCATATCAGATTTATTCAACTATGTCACTGTACATAACATGCCTTGCTTGACAACCATCACAAACACGACTGAACGAATTAGCTTGTAAATGATAAGTGATTAGTTCACAGCTATAAATAAGACACTTTAATTGCAGAGTGGTGATGTTTTGTTTCACAGCGCTGCCTCATGCTACCACTATTTATTAGCACTACACACTCTGAACAGATGAGACATCTGTTTTAAACATGAAGCAGAGACTAAACGCATGCCTCTGTGTCCAAACAGTCTTTCTCTCTCTTTCTTCTTTTTTAATTTTTATTAAACAAGCCAGGTCATGACTCAGTTAATCAGACCAGTATCTTTTCTTTCTTGAAAAGCTGTCTTCAGGTTGTTATAACCACTGGCAGAAATGATGTAATCACCACACTCAGAGAACATTCACCATCCTAGCGAATAAACAAAGCATTTTTTTTTAGTTTTTCATACCAACTGAACATCCTGGCTTTGTAAAACGTGCTTTAGACAAATCCAATGCAATTATTTTGATTAATAGCATATTTTTCTTCCAGAGGAAGTAGAGGATCACGTAATGTTGTGGTAAGAGTTACAAAATTACTCTGTAATGTTCATTTCAAGTCTAAAAAATTGTCTGCAGTTAAAAGAGAGTGCTTACAGACATTTTTTAGAATGGGCTAATTGAAAGGAAACACGAAAGTTTGATAGTCTGAGTTTTAATTTTCCACTGAAACAATAGGAGTGATTACAAAACCCCTTCAAGAAAGCAAATTAAACATGGTGTGTGGCAGATGTTGGTTGTTCCTAGTCAGCGCTGTTTAAAATTTGATGCTGGTCTGAACAAAACGAAAGGTTATTGAAGGGGCAGTGGTTAAGGCTCTGTGGTTAAGGCTCTGGGTAAATGATCAAAAGGTTGAGGGTTCAAGCTCCAGCACCACCAAGCTGTCTCTGTTGGGCCCTTAACCGTCTTTGTTCCAAGGTAGCTTCATCACAGCTGACCCTGCGCTCTAAACCCAGACTGCAGCTGGGATATGCAAAGAAGTATTTTACTGTGCTCCAATGTACAGTAAAGTGCCAGAAAAATATGACAGGGCATGGCCTCTACGATCATGCAGAAATATTCTGTAAGCAATAAGCACAGAACTTTCTAAAGAACGATCCACAATTCTGTTGTACTCTGAGGTGTTGTACAGCATGTCACATGGCATCCTAGATGTGTTTGATAACATTAAGATCTGATGACTGGCAATGGTGGGAACGGCAAAATCCAAAACTCAGAAAAAAGGGTTGCTTTCGCCTGTCAGAGACGTTTGTAGACGTAACAGTGTTCCCATGGAATGGCACCTATACAAACTCCATATCATTATGAAGCTTCCATAGATGCAGCTTGCTTTATATCCGCACTGGTGGACGCAACCAATGATTTCACATAGACTCATCACTACCAGGTTTTTCTGGCACTTCAGTGTATATGTGACAAAAGTAAAATCTTTTTCTTTTTATAAGAGGAAAACATACACACAGACAGAGAAAGACATCAAAGCGTCAAGACAGAAAACTTGAAGCAGTATGCCTTGAAAATTGAGAAAATTGAAAATTGCACAACAAAACAAATGAAAAACAAACATGCGGAAGCACAGTTCTTTTTGTTTGTGAGAAATCACTGTAAGAAAGCAAATGAGATGGGATTTACAAATAGCCAAAAAAAGACAGGAGGTAAAGAGAAGCGCTCACTGCGAATCAGTGAAGATCTGCACTGGGTGAAGGGACGATGCTGCAACTTTTGTCTAGCATCTTTCTTTTGTCTAATGTCTGCTTGAAACAGGTAAAGGACCAGGGGAGATGGTGGCTATTATAGCAAAAGTTAATGCACATGTGTATATTGGGCAATGGGAGTTAATCAGAAGGTCAAACCCCAGCACAATACCCTTGACCCTCCAGTGTTCTGATGTATGAATGGGATAAATGTAAGTCATTCTGGATAAGAGCGTCTGCCGAATGCTGTATACGTACATTGAAATTTTGAGAAACAAGGTTTGGTGTCATTGTTCAGAATAAAAGGAAGAAAGAGTTTTTAGGAAAGGCACATCAACTCAACGACATGACCAACAAACAGTCCGAATCTCATAATTATTCTGGACATGAAACATTGTTCCATGACAAGGCCTCATCCTGCAAAACTGATCCAGCCTATGAAATGTTGCTTTTTCTCTTCTAGCAAATCAAATAACTACAGTACGTGTTGATTTACTGCCTCCTTCCTTTTGCACATTCAACTAATCAGCAGTGTTAAATCCAGAAGTCATGATGGGTAAAACCTGTTGAGACTCAACACAAATCAAGCCTGATGTATGGCAATTCCCTCTCCACAGCATCATGACCCTGAGCAAAGTCAAGGATAAACGCGTCCAGCATTCAAACAGTCCGGCATCACCGCACACGGCACATATATCGCCGAGGATAAGAAAAGCATCCTTCTTAAAGGAGGCAGGAGGTCTCCACAGGCTCACAAGTCTCTAACCTGACATTTACGGTATGCCAACGCATGGTCGTTAAAGGTAAATACCTTCATTCATAAAGCATGTCACCTTTCTTCTCTCTTCCTGACCTGAGCATGACCCCGATCTGACCGCATCTGTGATACAACGGCTATATGTCACCGTGATCCTGTGTGTCTACTACACACTGAGATTGCTCAGAGGTACGCCGCATTCAGGGCCAGAAAGCAGTGGTGCATGGTAGGGATGTGATTGTGGCCTCGCGAGCTAGCTCAGGAGGTTGCTGAAAGGATTGTAGTTACAGAGGGGAAGAAGGGAGGCGGGTTCACCGAGTGTGAAATGATGTAAAAGTCTACTTAACCAGAAACACCCACAACACACACACAGTTGTGTCTTACTATTCTTGTAAGGACCTTCAACTGACATCATTATTAATGTGGCTAATTAATGCTCTGCCTAAACCCTAACCCTAACATTATCGCCAGTAATGAAAGAGCAGCTTTTTGCTTACTTACTTACTTACTTACTTACTAACTTACAGTTTTCTCATGGGAACCAACCAAATGTCCCCACAAGGTCAAACTCACCCATGCATGCACCAAGCACAAGCACAATAGCATACCTATGTATTATTGGAATACTGATCATCCTAAAGGCAAATTCATCCCAAAAGCAAATCTAAAAAATATTTAGGCATCATTTTCACGGAATAAAGATCTGTGATGGACATACATTAAATTCATTACCAAATAAAAGCTCCAGTGTGCTCATGTTTCACGTGCTAACATAGTATACGATTACTAATGTAATTCAACCCAAGCTAGTTATCTAATTAAATGCATTAAGGCTGACTAACAAAAGCAATCAGAAACACAAGGAATTTGATTCTAGCTGTTGGTGTCTCTCTAGAATACAGGTAATAGAGACAATATTAATAGAATTGTCAGGTAAGTCATGAGAGACAGAGCCGGGTGCAACCACAGAGTGTTTGTTAATAAACAGGCAGACAATTCCAAAATGGAGTTATGCCATATTTGTAGGATGTGGTGAGTAGGAAATCCTGAATCCTGTCCTGAACGGACTCTTTATACAAGATTTATAATATATATAAAGGAAAATTCGTGTGCTAGTAGAGTGTGTGCTAGTAGTGTGTGTGCTAGCAGAGTGTGTGTGCTAGTAAAGTGTGTGCTAGCAAAGTGTGTGTGCTAGCAGTGTGTGTGCTAGCAAAGTGTGTGTGCTAGCAGTGTGTGTGCTAGCAGAGTGTGTGCTAGCAGTGTGTGTGCTAGCAGTGTGTGTGCTAGCAGTGTGTGCGCTAGTAGAGTGTGCGCTAGCAGAGTGTATGTGCTAGCAGTGTGTGCGCTAGTAGAGTGTGCGCTAGCAGAGTGTATGTGCTAGCAGTGTGTGTGCTAGCAGTGTGTGCGCTAGTAGAGTGTGCGCTAGCAGAGTGTACAGTGGGGAGAACAAGTATTTGATACACTGCTGATTTTTCAGGTTTTCCCACTTGCAAAGCATGTAGAAGACTG
>JAOVVF010000018.1:20449534-20466050 GCA_028565595.1 Duopalatinus emarginatus
CACACACACACACACACACACACACACACACATATCAGTCATGTAAAAACCAGACAATACCAATGTGCGTTTTTTTGGCTGCACAGCTAACCATGCTTTCTACTCATGATTATTACATTACTACTACACTTACTGTTTCTCAACTCTCTCGCTACCCCATCAGCCTCTCCCAGGTCAGCTTCCTTGACCAAAAACCCTGACCATTATGGTTAGAACTTTACCCCGGTCTCGCGCCATGCTCTACCGGTGCCTGAAGAATAGCAGCCGAAGCAGCAGGGAAGCTTTACTGGAGAAGAGAAGCGAGAGTGCGAGTACGTGGAATGAATATAGAAGTAGTGTGTGTGGGTGTGCATGTGAGTTAGTTTGTAAAAGTGAGAGCGAAGAGTTAGTGTGTATAATCTGTGCATCTTGGTGGAGAACAATAAGCCCCACAGTGGTAGGAATATCTGCATTTTTGACCAAGACAGTTACTCACCATTAGGGAATAGCATTAATCAGCTACAGTAATAAGTCAGTGAAGCAGTATAAGGCCTGGTTTATACTTCTGTAGCTGTGTATCTATGAACATGTCTGGGGGAAGCAAAGAAATCCCCTGAAATCAATTATAAACCAAGCCACCTTTAACAAAAAGCAGAAAGAGTCGTTTTTGCTCATTTGTATTATCAGTACCAAGTGGCTGGTGTGTATTCAACTAGTCTTTATGCTGTTTAGTTTTGGTTTCCATCACACACTCTCTGTCCTTACTGCGAGTGTTTTAGAGGAAAACGGATAGTGTAAGAATTAAATTGGCCATTATAATATCCGTCTTCAACATGTCTGAGGTCTCACACTTTATCTTTGCATATGATGCAGTACAATCATACAATTTTGTGACTCCAGTTGTCTTTAAAAAAAATGTATTGCACAGTGTGTCTCAAAAGTAAGGATACACACTAACATAAAATGAAGCTGGTCTGGCACATGGTGATCCAGTTTTGAACACAAGCTGTGGCTGCTATGTTGGTTACATGGCAACAATAGTTTGTGCCTAAAATTGGATCGCTGTTCAGATCACATTATTGTTTTATATTGGTGTTTCCTTACTTTACTACCTGTATATTAATGTCATTATGTAACTAGAACTAATCATTTTAAGTTTTTTTTTTTTTCTTCAAGCTATTATACATAACATTTTTCTATAACAGTAGTATTGTCAAAATTTTACCTTATACTCATGCAGGGCAATGTACTGCAGATATGAGAACATTTCCCTGTTTATACTTTACTGAATAATATTTTATTGTTGATTCTTTGGCTGTATTTGGAACAAAATATCTCCAAAACTCCCCGAACAAAGAGCAACAGTCATTGTTTGACGTACAGATATGTGTGATGTTCTAATAGCTTCTGGGGAAAAAAATTGCATGTGTGCCTCTGCGTGTCAGCCTTATCCTTGGACCTTCTTTTGCAGCCACAATGCATAATTTGTAAATACTGTAGAAGAATAATTCAGCCTTGAAACACGTGTACATGTGTGTGTGTGTGTGTGTGTGTGTGTGTGTGGACAGGGGAGGGGGTTTGCTCTTAGGCAAAGGATTCAATCCAATTAGAAACTGCATTGCAAGCCCAACACCACCCCCACCCCCCCTTTTTTTTCTCTGGCTAAATTTACACCAGTTCTTTGCATTCTCTGTCTTATTACACTGTCATCCTTCAAAGAAAAAGGAACCAGAAGGTCCCACCTTTCTATACCGCATTACACCACCGTCAGTGTGACATTCTGTAAACCTATATCGTTCTCTCACTCCGGAATTACGCTACAAAAGACAGTCAGTGTTCCGCAGCTTGGAAACGGCTTATCACAAGACTGCAAAAGGACACAGGCAAATGCTCAGAGCATTTTTGGGGGTCTTTGAGCCTGCTTGTGCTGCCCCCACCCCTAAATAAAAGAGAAAAACCTTGACAAAGTAGTCACATCCATTCTACACAGACTGTCATTCGCTCCAACAGCTGTGTGATTACAGTCTCATGGGGCTTCAGGCAGCCTAATATAATGCAAAGTCTCCCTACACATCCGGGTGAAGTCCTTCACGACAGCTTCCTTGCTGACAGACAGGGGCCTGGGAGGAATGCTTGTCCTAGACGGCTTGGCTACACCTGACCAGCTGGCGCATTTTATGTGTGTGTGTGTGTGTGTGTATGAACTATGAGATTAAAGTATAAGCATCAGAACAAAGCAAATGGGCCATAGCACCACTGCAGAGAGCACTACACCTCCTGCCTAATTCAATTCCACTATAGATGGGAGGTGGGATGTTAGTATGAATTATTAACCTGCTCAAACAAGGGGATTACACAGAACGAGATGCTCAGATGCCACTTCCTGATTATAGCACCGATTCAATTAGAGATGAAAATGACTTCTGTGTGCCTGTGTGTGAACTGGAGAATAAGCCTCAAGATCAAGCAAGAGAATGAAAACAAATCAAACAGCCAATGATGCCACTTCAGCAACACAGGCATCTCATGGTCCCAACAGCCTTTGCAGCTTTCTCATTACCACCGGCATTTCCACGGACCTGTCTATCAGGCCAAAGAGCTTTTATTTATTTAATAAAGAAAGAGACAGCTTAACCCGCCAGGAAATAGTTTCATTATTTGAAGTTTCAAATTCAATTCTTTTTTATCTGTATAGCAGTTTTAATACTAGACATTGTCATAAAGCCTCTTTACAAGAGTCCAGATATAGATTTCGATTCCTAATGAGCAAGCTGAAGGTGACAGTGGCAGAGGAACGCTCTCTGACATGACACTTGGAACAATCATGGAGAGGAACCAGAGTAAAAAAAGCACTATTTAGATAATTGATACTGCATGACTCTTTTCTAGTAGGATTCTGGTCTGAGTTCTTGAATCCTGATTTACTTTTAATTTCAGATACTCCAAGAATTTAGCTAAGCACTCTTGTAAGTCGCTCTGGATAAGGGCGTCTGCCAAATGCCATAAATGTAAATGTAAATTTGAGTGACATCAGTGTTGCGATTATAAATCACAGCGGACTATTAAGTGTATTGAGTAATATTTAGTACGATCAGTTCTTACTGATTTGCATGCACAATTTCCTTTTAACACCAAACACTAACTTGCTAACTAGCTAGCTTGCAGTTATTTAGCAGCATGCTAACAATGATTCGGTAATTAAATATTATTACATTAATAGACTTGGCTGCTAACTAGCTAGATTACAGATCGTTCTGTAGCCTGCTAACAATGATTTAGTGATTAAATTTTATGAGTAACTTACAGGACTGATTGCTAACTAGCTAGCTTGTAGTCATGTTTCTCTAGCTACTAAATTTTGCATAGTGCGATAATGTGAACAGGTATAGATGAGCAAATACTCAGCCGATTTGACCCACCTGTTACTTATTGCAGTACAGTAGCTCAGAGGGTAATGGGGCCAAATGTAGATTAAATACCTTTTTTATTCATGTCAAAAAACATAGATTTTCCAGATAAAAGCATTTGAATATATGCAATATAGCCAGGCATACATTTCATTCATTTAGCAAATGTGTGTTTCAGAAACCACTGACATCCATGCTATTGGAAAATACCTCCATACAAATCATATCTACATTCCATCTCCACAAAACCAAAGACCACATAATTTTCAGTGACAAATAAGAAATAACTTGCAGCCATTTACCAGCAAAAAGCTACCATCAGAAATCTTAACTCAGAATGTGTTCTTTACATGTTCATAATATAAATTCCAGTCTGGAAATATCTCAACCACAGCAGGTTCAGGTTGTTTTGAGCAGACTGCAAGACGACCATGATCATTCTTTATGTAACCCTTTCTATAAAGGTGGAGACATGCTATTTAAAGTTAAATTGCCTCTAGAGGTACCAGTCATTGAAAGCTGCCTTTACACAGAGTTGGGAACGAGCCAAAGTTCTACAGAACATTCAGCAAAGACACCTGAATATGCACTTAAAATTGTAAAATATTGCACAGTTCAGTGCTGAGCCATAATGACCAACAAAATATATTGCTTAAGCTTCATAACTCTAGAAGAAATACTGTACTTAAAGTCTAATAACTTTGTCCCGAAGCCAGCATATTACCTCTTGTCTAATCATTCATGGAAGTGTGAAAAATGATTAGTTACACAAAGTGGATACAGTGCAATACAAAACCACAACCCAACATACCTTTTTCAGACGTCCACTCTTAGTGCCAACAAAAGCCACGCAGTAGCCATTGTACACGTAGGAAGTCACTGAGGTCATGCGGTCTCTGCTTTCTGTATAGAGTGTGTGTCCGGTCACCAACTGAGAGCCACCCAGGGGTTGGTTAATGTCCAGACCACAGAAGGAATCGTCAATAGGCACTGGCTGTAAGTAAAAAAAAGTCTCATATTAATGATATTATTGAAGATGTGTCTGCTTTTTAAAAGACACAAGACAGACAGGTTGAAAGACAGACAGGTTGAAAGACAGCCTGGAAAGCAATAAGCAAGACGCATTGACCTTAGTCCTATAAGGGACTACATCACTAGTCTGTACCCACTTACTGACCACTATCAGATGCTCACACATACACTGATGACGGGTTTAAGGTTTGCCTTAAAAATCACAGCTTACTCATACTGATGACTGATTATGAAAGCTGTTGGCCAGCTGCTTGTTAGGGTGTGTGTGTGGTGTGTGCGATTCACACCCACCTAGAAAATCTGAGCAGTATAGTGTGATTACACTTGAATGGTATTAGTTCAGGCATTAATCACACTGAACAGTGATACTAAATGTGATAGGTGATGAACAGATACTGTTGGAACGTGTAACTCTATTCCTAGCTTGATATCTCTGTATGTGGATTGATTTATGTGAACTGTTGCAAATTTGGGCATGGTGGTAAGTGGGTAGTCACCGCGAAGGCACTAACTGGATATACGAAATTGCCCCTTGGTGTGTGTGCGTGCGTGTGTGTGTGTGTGTGTGTATGTGAAAATGTGTCTGCACTGTGATTGAAAGGTGACCTGCCCAGACTGCCCTCCACCCAATAAGCACTGGGATAGACTCAGATTATATGAATATAATCATAGTTTCATGTTGAACAGAGCCCTGACTTGAAAGGAAGGAGCAGTAAGTTACAGGCTTTGCAGCCAGCTGAGAGATCGTCTCGATTCAGGTCAGAGGAAGCCCTGTGACTGGCACTGGCCTCAAACTGCCACAGAGAGTCATGGAGAGGAGCCGGCTGATGTAAGCGCACTGTTCATCACCTGCACCGCAGCCTTCACAGACATTAACACTGACTTTCCAGCTACAGGCCGTAAAATTTTATGGCTGCCCAGCCAGTTATATAGGCTCAGGGAAAGCAATAATGCACCGAGGGTATAAACGTGCGCAGGTCCTCCACGCCACATTCTCTTTTATTTCCCTTTCCCAAAATAGCAGGAGCAATTCTCACAGGTGAACTCAAAAGCTGAAATGATTTAGGTGGCTACATGATGTGCCTGCACAATGTATTTTCAGACCTGAGAGTGAGATCAGACAGCTTGGGGCAGGAGGTGGGGCAGGTGGGGGTGTGTTAATTGGAAGGTACACCATGAGACCTCACTCTGTAACTGAGACCACGGCTTCACTAGCCATGTAAATTGAAAAAGTCTGTTGGTGCAGTTTTGCAGGTGCAGCTGTGTGCGCGAGACTGCAAATGTAATTTATACCATTTGGCTTCCATTAGAGGGTGAGTGTTTAGATGATGTGCATAGATGATGGCCAGCAGATGCAAATCTGCATCCTTGCCATGGTCATTCCCAATACCAGCTGGTTGGAAGCAATTTATTCCAGTTTGTTAGGGAATGATATAACAATGCATATGCGTATGTATATACACCCATGGCCACTTTAATAGGAACACCTTTATTGCTGCTCATTTGGAAATTAACCAATCGTGTGGCAGAGGAACAAAATCAGCTGGTCTTTTTTTTCTAAAACGGTTGTTGGCTGAAAAGGATGGAACCTTTTCAAAAAGAGTTCTGAGATGCTTTTCTGCTTACCATGTTTGTAGAGCAGTTACTTGCAAAAGAACTTTATAGATTCTGGGAGATATTTGAGAGTAAGTATGTACTGTATATACATTCCCATGCTTTTCAACCTTAAATTTTAATGTTTGAGTCTGTACTTGTTTAATGTATTATTTGCAGAAAATTACTGACGAATATTACCCATGCATAGGTCATACTAGATGTCCCGCACCCAAATGGACATGTAATTAAAATCAATATTTTATGTTGCCAGGAATATGGTGCTGCACTTTAAATGTTCGTCAGCTGCTCAGACTGTTGAGGCGCAAGTGGCACTTGAGCAATTAGTGAGGAGACACACAGGTCTCCTTCATCAAGAGCAAAAAAAAATTGATCTAAGAAGTTACTGATGAATTTCCATTTTGTCTCTGTCAGCGCAGTGGTTAATTTCCTTGCAGGAGCACCATGATTTATTACAGCAGCACACATATGTCAGATTTCACCAAGACTACATTGGGAATTCTTTATGATTTCAGTTTGCGTCTGTGATCTGTTTCCGGTCGCTGCATTAACTATATTACAGTAAAACTAAAAGTGATCTGAATCAGTGATACGGTCAACATGTGTGCAGAACACATGAATGTGAATAAAGCATTGTGCGTTTATACCATTTCTTTTATATATATATTTTATAAAAGACACTCATGAGTACAAAAGTTTAAATGCCAAGTGTCTTTATATAGTGAATGCAGACTTAATAATTATAATTACGGATGAATGATGTTACGAAGAATAATTTAATCTGAAATTGTAATTGCGATCAATATTTAGAAGCAGCTATTAAACTTTTGTATTACCAGCTCCAGGAGATAATCAGATCTGCAGGAAAGACATGCAGTAAGTGAATTGCTTGGATGTTGAATGGCCCAGCTGCTACTTTCTACATGAATTAAAACATAGTTCTGGTGTTGTTTTCACTGCTGTACACAAATGAAGTGCAATGTGTAAATAACTAGACATGCCTTTTACAGTGCTTAAATAATAAAGAGGTTTTTTTTCAACTAGAAAGTGCCTAATGATGTTAGATACATGATTTTACTTGGTTGTAATGGGATGATTGGTTGTTGTTTTTTTCAGCTTATTTACTGTTATTCCTCATACTTCATTATGGTCTTTACAATACAAGCTCTTAGTTATCATGCATCTTTTTTCTAAAGCAAGGTTGAGGGTCTCTCTCTCTCTCTCTCTCTCTCTCTCTCATGGTGTTATGCTTTTGTGTTAAAACTAGCAGAGAAGCCAGCAGAGAAGGCCACATCTGGTGTCATCTAAAATAGTCAGGAATAACTAGCAGGAAATTAAATAAAAACACCCCTGTCTGGCTCCACTGAGTGACTGCACTGAGCATGACCAATTTTTTTTTAAGGTAAAAGGAGGTTATTTTCTATTTCAGTGGGAGAAAAGGGAGGAGGGTTGAAGAGTATATTATTTCTCTGGAAAAATATTTTTATACTCCTGCTGGTCTTTTTAAAAATGAAGACAAATCGCTGTGTGGCTGGAAGAGGGCACTGACCCTTTCAAACCGCCTCGCTACAAGGGCTGATCTGAGTAAGCTTAAAGTGCTTCCTGTGTGAATCATTAAAAATGCACCCAGTGCAAGCCATTAAATACTATAGATTTATTGACCAGGTATTGAGCAAAACATTTTTTTCTAAGTGCATCTTCTCATAAGTGATGACAAATTCCTAACTCTAAAGAACAAAGCAAAAAAAAAAAAATGGCTAAAGACATAAGTGCACTGTGAAGTGTTTTAATCAGATCCAGAAATACATGGTCTGGCTGACAGACCCAGGGGTATTGATGGGAGATGTGTCAGTGGGGGTTTAATGGGGCTGGAAATGGTAACCATGAGAGAACCTCCCAACTGCTGGTGCTTAAACGGTGCAAACAAGTGTTACGTCTTCCACAGGGAACACCTGCCAGCGTTTGGCTGATAACTATCATAATTCCTTTCATTCCTTTTATCAACTAAGGACCGAAAACACAGAGGACATCAGTCTCCTGAGGCTACATTTCTTAACTGAATTTGAAAGGACTGTAGAAACTATGAAGGGACATACTGCTCTGGGATATTTGGACACAGCTTCTTTTCTCTCACCCTCAGTCTGTTTCTTGCCCCCCCCCCACCACCACCACCGCCACCACCATCACCACCACCACCACCACCACCACCCTCGCTCTCCAATCTCTTCCTATGCTCTCCCTGTCTAGAAAGGATTGGTGTATTTGTATTGCAGCGGAGGAGAACATTAGTGCTTTAATGCTTGCCAAGAAAAATAAATCCATTCTAAGTTGGGAACATGTCTTATTCGATAGATTTTAATGTGTCTACTTATCCTATCCAGACTATAAACTAATTATTTTTAATCACAACAAATGAAGATTAACTTTATAAGAGATTTACATAATAAAAGGAATTTGTTAGGATTGAGGGTTTTATTAAAGCCCTGTTGTGTTTGTGTCAGCTGTTAGACTATATTCAGTCTTATGATTATGTTTGTTTAGTGTCATTGGTTAAAGGCTTTTTAACTGCTCCTGGACTTGTGATGAGATGTGATGAGATGTTCTTCAAATAATTTCATGAATAGATATTACTTAATAAATATTTGGTCCGCAATACAACCTTCAGAAAGGAATTAAACAAAGTGTCAGTTAATTTTTCTGAGCTTATGCTGAATAACACTTATGTGTATTTTTATTACTTAAGGCTTTTTAAGTAAAATAAATGAATATGATGGTATTATAGCAAAGAATCTCTTACCGCCTTGGTGCACTGAACATCTTTTCCCAGCAGCCAACTCAACTCCAGGTTTCCTTCACCTTGATAGCAGGACTGCAGGCGCTCCTTGATGCGGGCATTGATGTCCTTGATAGTGAAGACACAGAGGGCAGAATCATCGGGGGGACGGTGGTACTGTTTCTGGCCTTTGGAAAATATGGCAAAGAGCACATCATCTGTGGCACTGATGTTGAGCGAGGCGGCGAGCACTCTTCCTGGTTTGGCCAGGTAGGCTGACTGCAGCAGCCGATACTCTATGCCATTGCGCACACAGCCGATGGGCAGCGACACGTATGAGTGGAACTTGTGGTCGTCTTTGCAGAGCCGGACAATGCGCGAAATATAAAAGAGATCGTTTGAGGAGCCACTGGAGGCCATGCCGTTTTCTGGTGTCTCTGGTTGTACGGTCAGAAAGTACACAAAATTGCCACTGGCAAAGCCATAGATGTAGTATATGTCAAAATGGGAGACCAGGGCTAGAGTATCTGAAGGAATCTTGATTAGTGAGGAGACAAAGTCAGTGTGCAGTTCATAGTCAAGCATGGCTGACGATTCTGGGTCACGAGGAAGTTTGCGGCTTGAGATGGTTGGGAAGTAGTCTTGCTTCCCATCTACTGCAGTACCAATGAAGAGTGTGCCGTCTTTGCCCTGGGAAGGCACAATAACTCCATACATAGTGCCTGTCTGATTGACGCTAGAGAGATAATGCTCCTTCTTGTGTGAAGGTTCTACCAGTATGAAGAGATCGTCCAGCCGAAGTAGCTTGCATACACCCTGATAGAGGCTCCCACAGGCCAGCAGCCTGTTCTGAGAGTAATCAATAAGGAGAAGCTTGTTGACATTGTTGGTAGAGACCAGTGGTTCAGAACATGGTTGGACTATGAGAGGAGGGTAGCAGGCCTTGTTGTCATCTTCTGGGCCAGTGTCATGGGACACCAGGAGAGTGAGATTGCCGGACAGCTTGTAGACACGATTAATAGCACCGATATAAAGGGCCCCGGTTGTCTGATGGACCGTCAGATGATTGAAAGACCATTCTCGCTTTTCAGGGTGAAATGTGGTAAATGTCTGTCCACTGCATGTTGTAGCAAGGGTTAGCACCAGCAGCCAGACCCACAAGGGCAGTGTTAAAGAACTAGAAGAGTTTACCTGTAAAGTCCTTTGTGAATCTTGCTGGCCCTCCATGATCCCAAAGGATGGCAAGGAGGAAACAAAACTAGAAATCGGGCAGGGTATTAGAAGTTACAACCTTTCTGTCACAGACCTAGTGGTTATACTGTAGCCTTCTTCTATTTCACCGTCTTCACATGTTTCTGAAAAATACAAAAAGAGACAGCGGGCAAATGAGTAAGATTAAGGTCATCCTGACTCACATGTAAGATAAAAGTCAATGGAAAAAGACGATAATTCACTAGGCTTTCTGCCTTGGAGTTGCTATTCAATCATTCACAGAGACAATGGCCGGAAAGCTTTATCTACACATTCCAATGAAGTCGTCGTGTAGGAAAATACAATGACGGAAGGTGACGCTTTGTAGCAACGGAAATTAGCATGACCTGATGTCATGCCAGCAACTCATACGCTTTAACAAAATGAGTTTAACTAAAGCCTGCTGAAAGATTTAGGGTTATTTTTTGGGTTTCATTAGCTGAATGGCTGATGGCCTGGTCCATTATTAAATGGCTGATTTTTAACTTCATAAACCAAATGACTATTAGTGTTAATAAGCAAAGTTGCTATGAATGCATTTTAACATTTTTGAAGTATGCATGCATGACTAGCATTAAAGTTAACCATTCCTCATTTCCATAAATTACATTTCTAGCAAATATCAGTGATGCCCAGTCATTTCTTGTACAAGTGTCATTTATTTCCATCTGGCCCTAATTGCTATGACAGTTTATCAGTAAAAATGCACAGTATGGCATTTTTGTAACCACCGTTTGAAAAGAGCTTCACAGATCTGCCTACTTTATACAATAAATCAAAAGGGAGGCCCCTTTCTCAAGTGTATCTTGGGGAGGTAATTATCTCATCCACCACACAGGGAGGCCTGAATCTTATTACTGAAACAAAGTGTGAACAAATTGGGTGCCAGTTCCATGTACCCTTCTTTACTCTCTGCTCTTTAAGAGGGCTGTTTAACAGGATCTGAATCTATTAATTATGCTTTCCAATTTTGTTCCTGTGTTTTTTCCTCCCCTCTTTTTTTACCTCTACATCTGACAATCAAAGCCTGGGGGAATTAATCATTGGCAGCACAGTAATCATTCCTAAACGAATCAGGCCACCATTAGAGATACCAGCGCTGTCATCCAGCCACATCCACCACATTTGTATTCTTTGTTATTTGTCCCTGGCTGCTCTGCATACATTATCACAGACGAGCGACATGAGAGGGCAGCAAATGGAGACAATGGTTGCGCCTCTGAAAATCAAGTATGTGCTTCTGAAAACTCAGCTTAGCAGCCCAGTATTATATGTAATTATATGGAATAAAGTGGCACATTTAACAGAATGGCAATCAGTGGAACATTAGATGTCATTATTCCTTATACATTCATTTTAAAAAGAAAAGACTGCATTTTGCCCAAATTGCGTTCAGATGTCCTGATGCCCTTTTACATCATAAACAGCTGACAGCACATATGCTTGCCTGACGGGTTTCAGACAAGTAATCCGGATACAAGCTTGTCCTTGCTCCTGACTCAAGATTCAACCTTCAGCTTCACTTCTGTACTACGTGTACTTTCACTGGGCTCTGGGGTGCCCTTATCAACCTGAAAAATTTATCAGTCCTTTTCAGCGAATAGGAAGGCATCACATGAGACGTCTTGCTCCCAGGAGCAGAGCATTAGCATGGCTATAAAAGGGGTTATAAAGCCAGGCCTGTGCCTGGGCCTGCCCTTCACACAATTTCTTTGTTACAGTTTGCACATGCTAGATGCTCCACATCCCTCTGGAGCAGTTATTAGAGACTTGCTGAGGCAGTACTTTAATCTAACCCGGAGCCCCTTTTACCCTGTAAGCACAAACAGTACCACTCCCCTTTTCACCAACTTTACTTCTTACAAATCACCTCTCTCTTAATCCTCTCTCACTTTTTTTGTGCATCCCTTGCTTTCTCTCTCTCTCTCTCTTTCACTTGGTCCTGTGTCTGATTGCTGAGGCTGAGTTGTGTCTCAATTTTTTGAGACAGAGAGTGAAATTTCGAAATTGTTCAAACATGCCACTCTTTCACAGCAAAGCTATCAGAAAGGTAAAATCCTGTGTCGTTGTTTTTGTTCTGTTAATTTTTTTGACTGACATGTCTCTTCGTTATGTCTTCCAGATGCGGAACTAAAGTGGTTGATCCTTTTTATTGTTAATTATTGTTAATTATTTTCATTTTGAATCTGCAAATAAAAAGAGATTAACATGTCAATGTTTGCACCTGCAAATCATGGACTTGTTAACCCACAGCCTACATTAACAGGGCAATTTCAGCATTGTTCCAAAGTGTCAGCATTTGTCTGGTAGGGATGATGTAAACGAGCATGTTGACAGAATTGTATTTTGCCATAGCGATGAGTGGTAAAGTAGCAGCTTTCTTATTCAGCTTCCCTACTTTGACCACTAAAACACTTGCATATATATAATGTCCTAAACACACATGCATATCCAATTCGTCCATGCATTTAACTAGCATCATAAACCTTATTCTCAAACCATTTGCTTCAGTTCCCATCAGGCCTTATGCTTTTACTCCACAGTAACCATCCATCTAGGAACAAAAAGGTCACACATGCTTCTTACAAGCTGCTAAGCCACTGGCTAAGCAACATTCCTGAGCAGCTCATCACAACCCAAGTGCTAAACTACTTTCTACATATCAGGAACTATCATCACAATAAAGCAATATGTCTGAAACCGAGGGAAATAAGTGACTCATCAGTTCCTCAACTACTGAAATGCATCCAATTGCAATGTCCTTTCATTTGCTGCCATTGTCAGCAAATGACATAGTATGCATTTACTGGAGCCAGTCAGGCTTTTTGAGCTAAAGCATAATTTTAACATTGGAATTCCAATTTAGAGCAGCACTGCAGATGATTACAACTGCAGTGGCACTAGAGAGGCCAGCTGTAATTTGTGTAAACTGAATTTCAGTGGCAATCAAGACGCACACATACTGTTTAACCCTAGTTACTTATAGTTACTGACTATATAGTGATTGTAAAAAATGTTACATCTTGATGCATCTTGATTCTATATTTGATGATCTATGACAATTTCTTTTTCTAAGCTAAAATGCTGTACCTTCACTTCAGGAAAATATCATGGTTTCAAGAAAAGCATAGCAGTGAAACTTTTTCTGCAATCCTTGAAATTTACCTAGTAATTATAATATAATTATATATTTATATATTATATAATTATAATAAATTAACAACATGCATTGCATTCACGAAATACGTTATACTGATACGACAAGGATTACACACAGCTTACTTCTTCCAGAATTTTCCCAGCTAGCACATGACAGACATTCAAAATTGAAAGTGCTTCAATTGCTTCAATGTTAAAATGTTATGCTAATTCACTGAATTACTGAATTAACGTTAAATTGCCAGCTGGGTTACAAAAGTTGCAGGCACATAACCATCAGTTTGTCCATCATCAAACTAACTCCCAACTAGCTAGCATATACATAGCACACCTGCTAGCCTATGTTCTTATAAGTTACCATCCAAATGGTTTAGAATTGTGGGCGAAAATTGTGGTAAAAAAAAACACGTACTTTTATTACTGTTTGTTTGTATATTTGTTACCTTAATATTCTTGCTGTTCAACTTTATGTATATATGGATAATTCAAAGATAAGCTAATTTCACCAAATTCATAGCAACAAGATTTCTTAAAAGTAAAAAAAAAAACTTAAACACTAGCAAACTAGTCAATGCTGTGAAAACACAAGGTTATGACGATCTCTGCTGAACAATTCTAAAGAAAACACTCAGAATGGAAACAACAAGAAAACCACTGTGTTCCACAATCTGTGTAACCTGTGATTATGGTGTGAAAATAACTGTTGTTTTTCCTAATGAACAGTAAAGAAAAGCAAACCACATGTTGGTGTTAACAGCCCATGCCACACAGGGACTGCCTGTGCTTTGTCAGCTCATCAGTGTATTAGCATCTGGCATTGGCTATGCTAAGCGAAATTTTAGTATGGTTTGCCAATGGAATTCCTGCCAGTAATGTTGAGGCACATAATCCCTGGAAATGAAATCTTTGCCATATTATGGCTTGGCTATGAATAAGAATGTTTTAAGTAGGGCGGGGGGAATAAAAGAATCGAATACCACACTGTCATTTAACTAAAACGCTGCCCAAATTTTAAACTCCATGCACCAACCGCTATGTAGTGACCAAGTCCAGCTTAGGAGCTAAAGATGATGAGCCAGCTTTTCTATACTCAGTGCTTTTTCCCCTCTTAGACTCTTACAGTAATAACCGAACAAATGTGTTTATATACAGTATTAGATTAGTATTTGCTAGAGTAGCTGTAAATATACAAATAGCTGACAGGAGTATAAAAAAAAATCCTTTTTAGGTGGAAATAAAATATAAAATTGCACTTCAGTGAATTGTATAATTCTCCATATTCACATTTAAGCAGTAAGTTAAATAAAACAACAATAATAATCAATACACACGTATATCAATCCGGTCATTCAAAGCAAGTTCTTTTGTAAGGATATGAGTGATAAAACTATTAGTCCATGAGGTTAGTCCATTAGTCTTTATTTCTTGCCTGACATTCTCTGGTGGTGATAATGAGAGGTTGTGGAGTATGGGGTGTCAAGCCAGAGTAGTGATATTTATAATTTCCTTTGTATCTATTGGATCCAACTGCAGCATGAAGCTGCCTCACTCTCCCCATGCCAGCTCAGAGAGTCAGCTTCCGATATACAGCACATTTACCTCCCACTTGGGAGGAATAACACAGTGAAGTGGGCACAGATTACACTCACCCTGACTGCATGTCTTCCTGTCAAGTCCTCTCCCTGTTCTCTTTTACTTAGCCTGTGTTTCATCTGAAAAGCCTAGTTAAATAATGCTCGATCACAACTTTGGCTTTGTTAATAATGATAAATGTATAACCAGAGCCATAACCACATTTTCATATTTCTTCTCTACTCAAAGTTTGATGAGATGGACAAATGGATAAATCTATCAAACTAAAACCCACCACACAGATATTAATGGTGTGCATTAGGAAAATATATAGGTCTATATGTGCATGACACGTGGTATGGATAACTCCATCTTCTCCCGTCTTCAGCGCTCAATGCTTAGGAGAAGTGCTTGTCGACAATGCAGGACCCGAATTAACCTGACGATCATGTAAGAATAGAATTCACATGAATTACTTTCCTATTTCTTTATTTTTTCATTATGGCTGCTCTTATAAACTCAGTTCTATATGAGGCATTCCCCTTGTAAAGTATGGTAGACTTGTTAAGCTAAAATATTCCGTACTTATTATTATTATTATTTTTGCTCTTTACACTAGCACCCACTGACACACATTCCCACATAAATCTGCACTTGTTTATGAACACAAAGACAAACTGCCCATCATGCATCAGTGAAAGAAGAGGGTTGTGGCAGTTATTCATTTTCCCTCAATGTTGCCCAGACTGAATATGTAGACAGTGAAATATAAAATAGATGAAATTGCGTATGGACAATTGAAAGATGTCTTTTGTGTGATTGATCACTGTGCTGTGGCTGCTGCTGCTTTCAATTTGCATAAACCTAAAGCAGTTTAACTTTTCTTACTGCTCGCTATCTCAATTCCTTGAACATTTTTTTTTCACTACTCCCATAGAAAGACACTGCCTTTAATGTGTGGTGTAAAATGGGCTTTACTATTCATATTCATATTCATATTCATATTCAGTAACTGTTTCAGAATGAGGAGAAGCCTTTATTTCTCATATATACATTACAGCACAGTGAAATTCCTTTCTTTGCATATGTCACCTTGTTAGGTAGTTGGGGTCATAGTGCCACACTTGTCTGTCTTTGTGATTTAAACTGCGTATTTCTTAGATATTCAGAAAATACTTCTGGCAGTACAAACAAAAATACATGTAGCAGTGGGTGAAGTGGTTAAATAGTCATATTGGTTAAAATGTATGTGGGAGTGGGTGGACGTGTTATAACTAGGGCTGTCAAACGATAATTTTTTTTATTTTCTTAATCGCGATTAATCTCAGAATTTCATATAGCTAATCGCGATTAATCGCATTTTTTAATCTATGTAAATGAATAAGGATTTAAAGTGAAATGTTACAATTACAATGGCGAACACGTTATGCTAAACGTACTTGGTAAGTGAGTTTATTTACTTACATACTAGGCTGTACTGAACATACAAAACACAAATGAAATGAAATTTCCAGTTTAACAGATCTTTCACCATCACTCAAACTTAGGCTGCGTCCGAATTTCCATACTCCCATACTAGTTAGTATGTGACACGATGTAGTGCGTCCGAATACCTAGTACATAACAGGTCGTATGTGAAAGGTTCCCGGATGTCCTAAGCATGCCATTTCGGACGCAGCCTTACTCTTACTGAAGCAGCGCACGACAAGCCTCAACATGAACTACGGGT
>JAOVVF010000018.1:20481136-20512606 GCA_028565595.1 Duopalatinus emarginatus
ATACACACTCACATTTTCGTTTCACCTTCTTCTCAAGACAAGACAAGACTTGGTAGATGAAGCATAGAGAAAGTCAAAATTGTGTGCTACAAGCATCTTATTCCCAGATTTGAAAAGACACTGATGATAAATGCAAGCAGACTAACGAAGGAAAGATAATGCATTCATAATCCCCCTATTTTATGAAAGCATTTTTCCAGCATGGCTAACTAAATACCTCAGCAAAGCCTATAATTGACCGATTTGTCCTGAAATATGAAATAACTGGGAGCTAATGAAATGAAAATATATTTTGCTCCCAGAAATACACACAGTGTAGCTGAGGCTTTGCAAAAACATTCCTTTCTTACATAATAAAGGCATAACGTCAGTATATCCATAGACATGATGTGATGTGGGCAGCTTGCACATTTCAAACAGCCTGCAGCACAAAATGCTCTCTTATACCCATCTTTATTCTCAGACCGCAAACCTGCCAACATCTGTCTGCTTTCCTTTTTTTTTCCACCATGCAAGTCCTACAGTTCAAAATCAGAATCAGTAGGCACCCAGGATACATGTTTAATGATTAGTGACTAGTGACTGAACGGTTAGGAGTTCGAATCCCATCACCATCATGTTGTCCTTGATTAAGCCCCCAAATCCTCAACTGCTTGATCACGTCCTCTCTTTGAAACCTGTAAACCTTTATCCTGAAGACATGTCAGCCAAATGGATGAATAAAAAAGGCCTTGCAAAGCAGTAATCAGTATTATAACCACCAAAAGGCAACATGAGCTAAACATAAGTCTAAAGCTAAGATGTGGCATCGATAAACCAGTAAAAACGACATGTTCTCGCCTTTTATGTTCAGGCATTAAATGGCATTAGTAGGTGAGCCGCAACTGTTACACACAGGAACATTACACTACACTAAACTCATTCACATCTTTCAAGTGAAAACTTGCCCAACACCCTGCTGCCCCCCTCTCTTTCACTTCATCTCCTTATCTCCCACAACTTCCGCTTCTTCTTCCACGGTCTGTCTCTCTCTCTCTCTATTTCTTTTCCTATCTCTCTCTGGAGGCAGCAATTCCGACACAGTCATATTTAATCAGCATCTCAGCGGACAACACAGGACTCTGCAGTCCTCTGCCATGCCTCGCAGTGCCTTCACACTTATAATTGTCTTAGATACCCTAATTCGGCAGTTGCTCCCTGTAAATGTGAAGGCAAACATGCCTGATTGACCTACATTGATGCTGATCTGCAAATTATACATTATGTCACTGTTTGATTACTAATTTCCTGTGACTTAAGAGTCAAACGCCTATGTTCCTAATTATGCAGCTTGCGCAAGAAGCCGGGACGCAAGGCTGATGGGAGATACTGCTGTCATGTATCACATTTCATTCATTCTGGCACCCGGGGGTCATGGTATTAAATCTGTTGAGGCGTTTTTACAAGGCGTACACAGTTTCTGTTGCTAAACTATATACATACTTGAAGGAAAGTGAACAACAGGGAAACCAACAATTCCAGACAACATGAATCAATGGTTTTAGGTTTCAAGTTTCACAGTTGAATTTGTCACATATGCAGTCATACATGGTACAACCTGCGGTGAAATGCTTCTGACTGTCTGTCCACATAAGTAACTGTACGAACAGAAAAGAAAAATCATATAGAATAAAATAAAATATAGTTATAAAAATGGAACAGAAATACAAATACATACATACATACAACGCTATGCGGTGGTTGGCTGCACGGATGAGGCGGCAACACCGCACTCATGTTTCCTGCAGGAACAGACAGACAGACTGACTGAGCATCCCAATCTTTTGCCAGTAACACTCACACTCACATACACTCATACCTATAGGCAATTTAGAGTGACCAATCAACCTAACATGCATGTCTTTGGACTGTCTTTGTACCCGGTGCATAATTTGTAGAGTAATGTCTTTCTGTGCAAAATGCAGTGTAGATGTGCAACCAATGCAGTTGTCCATAGCAGTTGTTGCCAGTTAAGCTGTTGCTGACTTGATGTGTGTACGAAGATGGTGGTGTGAGAGTTTAGTCTTGTCATCCCATGTTAACAGAGTGCTTTAGGAAGTATATATGTATTATCAGTAAAATGTTCAGTCACTAAAAGACAATCACTAAAATTTGTTACAGGTACAGCTTGTAGTTTTCATGTATTTCATTTTGCAATATTACCAAACAATGTCCCTCTCTAGTTTGTTTCCAAACACATGTCACACAAATTTCAAAATCTTAGAATTACTGACCCACTCAAACTTCACCACTTTAATAATTCGCAAGCTGATGTTTGGTGGAGGTGGAGACGTGCCGCTGTTAGGTGTGGAGTGTGGACAGACGCTTGCCGAGGCAGGGTTGGACACAAATGTGGTCAATTTAATAAGAATCAGATAGTTCAAAACACAATCAAAAGCAAAGGCTGGAGCTGGAGTCAAGTACTAGGTTAGCCCATAGAATAAACCAATAAATAAAGCCCATAAATAAAGGCTTGGCCCTTGGTAGTGTGACTAGCATACACGAATACTTCACCAAGAACAAATGGAAACTAAAGGCTTAAATACATAAAACAAGGCAAAGTAAACTGAACACAGGTAAACGTAATTATCTACTTAATGAAACAAAAAAACAGGTGGGAAACTGTCAATAAGCAAGGAGCTGAAAACAGAAAGAATTTTTCCTGGGCTGCTGGGGGTTCTGGGAAACGTGGTCCACTTGGCTGGAACATGGCAGAGTAGAATCCTTACCAGCCACACAGTCACTTACAGACAAGACTCACGTGCTATATAACATTTCACTTGGGCAGATCACAGGAAGCACACCCAAATCTTACTTTCTTACAAAAGTAAACATGAGCACTGTCTAGCATGCGATTTGTGAATATTTTTCAGAAAACAAGGAAAAAGGGAAATGGCAAAAAAAAAAAAATGTAGAGGAAGTACTGGTAAAGACATAGGAGTGTCTATTCTGCAAAGAGAAGTCATAGCTATTGTCATGATTATTTTTTTACACAAATTGAATAATAATAAATAGGATTCAGGGATCTGCTGCACATGAAAGCAGATTAATTTGATTTCCTCTTGGACTCTTATTTATTGTTTCTTAGCACACAAAATCCTACAGTTTGTGATTCATGGCTCAAACTCACTTGAAATGAATAGAGGTTTCAGAGACAGCCTGCAGACAGAGAAAAATGCACTGAAGAACTGCACACAAGAGGTTACTGCAAGAGCACGCCATGAATAGACACTGAGCTGGGACAGGTAGTTGCCAAGCCCTAAAATTAGTCACGGAAAAAAAAAAAGAGAAGGTACAACTTCTGTAAATATTTCATATTATTTTATATTTCACCACATTTTCAATGAGCAAAACACGCCAGCTTGTCTTTCAAAGTCATGCAGGCAGGAACCAATAGAATAAACCACGGTGCTGTAGGATATCATCAGTTTTGTCTACACCTAGTCACATTCGGAAAACATCCAGTCATACATACAACATAGTGAAAATATGCACAGTCTGGGATTATTACACTCTCGAAGGCTTACAGAAGTAAAATGATAAATGATAAACACAAGGTGAAAATGTGTAAAAGGAATGAAGTTGCTCAGAATGCTCCGCTTGTTGTCTCCTATCAGCCTGGCCTGTGTATTAAACAGCACATTGATTCTTGTGTCTGTGATTGCTGTGCCCTTGCATTCTAGCATGAAGCAGCACTTAACAGGGGGATGACGGGAATGCCAATGACTTTCATCATGACTTCAGTTTTGGGATTGTTTTGCTTGACACTCTTGAATATGTTTATCTCGATGACAGAGCAATCACTTCTCTCTCTCTCTCTTTTTCTCTCTCTCTCACCCCCCCATCCCTTCCATCCCTTTCTCTTATTTTTCTTCCCCACACTCTGTCCCTTCCAGTGGCTGTGTCTGCTATCTACCCCAGGAATGAATTTTGGAAGGCTTATCTCTGCTTTTCCCAGCTGTGGCGGAGAGGATGTGTTAAGGCGCCTGTCTCCCGTCAGGAATGACGAGCTATCTAAGCTGATAAGGCCACGGCTGGCTTGAGAATTGTAACAAAGCCAATGGCTCGGATGCAGGTGGGTACACGTATGTGCCCGTAGCTGAAGGAAGGTTAAAAGCAATTACCTATCCACAACAACGGAGATGTTTCTGTCAGCGCATGGCAATGTACACCTGACAGTATGGAAAGAATAAGTGCACTATTGGTGCAGTTTGCCTGCATCCTACAATTCCTTTAATGATACAACATATCACTGTAAAAGGAAATGAGAAGTAAAAGATTATATCATATGATATGATGACAGTACCTGATACTCACACACTAGTCTCGCTGTCTTGTTCTGCCTTTTTTTCCTTCTTCTCTGAGTTTTGCACTTATGACTTGTCACAACTTGTCAGTAGTGTACCTGGTTCCGCAAGGACACCCTAGGGACACAGTTGACTAAGATGCAATTTTGCACCTAAGAGCTTCTGCTGCTCATAAAACTGCCCCATGCTCATCCTAGGAGTCTTAGTACGTTCATAGTGAATGTTTTTTCAGGGTAATGATTTGTAATCCCACTATTCAGTGTCACCTAGAAGAGGATTTTCTTTTGAGTTTAGTTCCTTTCAAGTCTAGTTTCTTCCTCATGTCAAGAAAATGGGTATTAAATCGGCTATAAAGCTGCCACGATGACAATGTGACAATGTCAGTTATTAAAAGTGTTACACATAAAAACATGAATTTGGATTTAATTGAATATTTATTTATATACTACCAAGTTTTAACACCCCCCCCCACCACCACCACCACCACCACCGCCTCTTTCGGTTCAGTGAAAGAGCTAGGTTGTAATTGGCCCAAGCTGGCAGCACCACACAGCCTTTGGCAATCTTTCTCTTGCCCTCCAACAAGTGGACTAGACAAGCACTGCACCTCCTCTTGGTAACCATGGTAACATTCACAAGTGGGCAACATGGACCCCAAAGCCCCTACCTATGCCTGTGCCCTCTTCCTTTCTCAAGCTTTACACACATACTGTCAGGCCACACACACTGTCTGTCAAGTGCAGATGCCCATCTGGATACCCCCCCCCCATCACACCCCACCCACACCGGACCTCTCACTCTTTATTCTTTTGTTGCTCACTTACTGTCGACATCCACAGGCAGACAATAACGCACATCGCACAGCTACAGCATGAACTAATTGATTATAGATGCTGTCAGAGTTGGTGTTAAATTTAAACATACTTTAAGGAAAAGTGCCATGCTGAGAGAAGGCAAAGGCTTTCTGAAATCACAAAAGAGAACCGTTCGTTTTATAATGGAAGCTCCTTTTGTTTGTGTACGTTATGCACTTTTAGTTTAGTTTGTAGACCAGACAGCTTTAGTGATCTGTTCAAGAAACAGAGAGACTATAAGACTATACCCTTTAGTGTGTTTGATTTTGGAGGCCCTTTTATTTAGATTCTACATTAACATTCTAAAGAGAGTTACACAGGAGGGGGGGGGGGGAGTCTGAATTTGCCATGCTAAGACTATGGGAAAAACATGTAATACTGATGTGCAAATTTGTATTTTTATTTGCTATTAAGTTAATAGACGTACTTGTATATATAATTATTTCAGTGTTTACGAGTGTGAATTCCTAAAAACAGAAAGAGAATAATAACAGAAAAAAATACAAAGAGACATAAAGCCTTTATGATCACATATTCAGCAGAGTACAGCAGAGTGGAATTCTTTTCTTCACATATCCTAGTTTAGTAAGGAGCTGGAGTCAGCATTGCTCCAGTGCCCCACAAGTATAGGAGGTCAAGGGCCTTGCTCAAGACCCAACCATGACAGCTTTGCAGTGCCGTGGCTTAAACTCATGACAATCTGATCAGTAGACGAGAGCCTTAACCACCGAGCCACTACTAACCCAAGGAAGAACAGAGACAGAGGGTGTGAAAAGAAGAAAGAAACCCAGCAGAGGAGAAAGTCAGTGAAAGAAAAACAGAGAAGAAAAGAGAAGCACACGACTATAGTGAGCAAACATGAATGGGTGAAGAACCTGTTGTTTAAAAGGAGCTGATGTATTGAATGTGGCAGCCAGACTGAGGCACTGAAGAATGGCCATGGTGAGTGAATCCGTCCCATGGAAATGTGTCATGAAGGCAATTCCATTAACATCTTAATAAAGGCCGCAAGGGCCCAGGAGAGCTTTGAGGCAGTGGCCATTGCTTTAAATGAGTGGCTGCAGCTGAAAAAGAAACAGAGGGCTGCACAGTTGCTCTGGCACTGGCTCAGCTTAGGAGCATTGTGGCAACGTTGTTTTTGTTTTCGTAGGACCGTTAGTCTTCCCTAAGGACTGGTGTGTGCATGCTCCATCATGGTCCACTAACTCACTCCTCCTCAGTGTTTTTTTTTTTTTTCATTTACCATCTTCTTCTCCATCTGCCAAAGTGAAGATAGAAACAAAAGGCTTTGTTTTGGCAAGTTGGCAGCTGCAGGGCAGAAACATGAAGACACGAGCTGGACATTTCTCAATGGCGAAGGGAGTATACTAACCATTTTCCTGCCATTCATTTTTTTCACTCTGACTCTCTCTTACCCTCTGTCTATCTGATTCTCTACCTTCTCTTTCTGTCCTTCTTGCTCTGACAAAAACACACAGGCACTGCCCTCCAGCCGTCTCAGCACGATGCTCCCGGCGGCAATGTAACAAACGATTCATTATTTAACAGAATAATTAGTTGACTATTTTTCAATAGACTAATTAAACAATAATTATTTCTGTGTGCCAATAACAATAGTAAGGGATTAGACAAGTTTATTTTAAATTATCCAACCTGATCATGTTTATAGCTTGCTCTGCCATTTTGACTAAACCAGGGCCACATCAGCACTTTTAAGTCCTTACAATGGCATAAACATGTAGTGGTGGAAAAAAAATATTCAGAAAAATTTTATGTATGTGTAGAATGTACAAATTCTGGAGGAAATGTTAAGTGGGCTAGCTGTGACACAGCCACGTTGACGTTATCGCCTAATGCTTGTGTCCTTAGCAATAAAGCTCTTGTCTAACAATACGGGTTGTTTATTACGGGCTGCCGTTAGGTGGTTTCTAGGGTGTTGCTGGGTATCTCTGGGTGTTCCCTGAGAGTTTACAATGTGGTTTCTACATATATTTAAAAGGTGAAGCTGGAATTGAATTCTTTGTTTAACAAGACTATGAAAGATATAAACATAGCTGAAGTCTATTAAAAGTAACAATCACCAGAAAGAGCTATGAAACTATGAAAAACCATATGGAGGTGCGAAATATAAACTTAAACTGGAGCGTACTAAAGACCATGAAGAGAATGGAACTGTAAAAGAAAGAAAAAATAATGTCTGTGAAGTATATTAATTACCAGAAAGAGTAATACTATATAAAACTATGAAGGAATCAAAATTCAAAATATTACAATAAACAAATGTTATGTATATATATGGGCAGCCGTGGCCTAGTGGTTAGGGAACCAGTCACTTGACCGGAAGGTTGTGGGTTCGATCCCCGCGCTTGAGCGAAGGCACCTAACTCCCCCAACTGCTCCCTGGGTGCCGTGGTTTGGGGCTGCTCCGGGCAAGTGTGTTCACTGGTGTGTGTGTGTTTCACTGCAAGGATGGGTTAAATGTGGAGGTCAAGCACAGTAGGCAAATAGTTCACTTTCACTATGTATGTATGTATATATATATGAGCATTTTCTTTATTTAGATTAGCCGGCTAGTCAGTTACAAAATGTCCTTTTCGACGTCAGGGAAATTAGTCATCACACACAACCCTATCCATCAAACCAGTCTAGATATGCAAATGCTTCGCATTCTATGCAAAACAAAGTTGTCTTAAGGTGTAATATTAAAGTGGGTCATCAGCTGAGCTAGTACGTGAGAGTGGGGTCAGTGTTAATTTACTCCCATTGTGCACAGTCCTCCCCTACTAGCTGTATAAAAATAGCATTTTGAGAATTGTACATCTTTTGCTGGCATCAGCAGGAGGAAGCTTGGTTTATTCATGTTTAAGAAACCACCCTATATATCCATTAGTCAATGACAGGAATACAGCAGGTCATTGCTAAGTTCCCAGGGTCCTGTTCTCCAGATTTATAAGACACATAATGGGAATATACATGACAAAGAGTCCTATGTTCCCAGGGTCTACATATGGAGGTATGGTTACAGTAAGAGTTAGGACCCTGGAAACATAGATACATTTATGAAATGAATGCTGACAAGTGGCTAGTCAACCTTGTCAGCCAAATGTAGAAGGTGTATAAACACTGTTTTCACACTTTTTACAAGAACTTGTTTTCACATGAAAATATCTCACAGGTCCAACTCTTTTTTCTGTCTCTACACTGGGTGAATCTTGGTGTTCTGAGTGCTCATTATTCCGAGTTTAACCACCGAATCATATTAACAGTTCAATATGCGATCTGTTTTAATTATGCACAATCGGATTCAGGAGCGGTTCTGACTTGCATCAATGACGGCAGGTAGGTGTCAATTTTAACCAATGTTTCAGGCATTTGAGATGTGTGTCGCTTGCAAACTATACAGTGGCATGTACAGGCAGGTCTTGTGTGAATTGTAGATATTACTGGTCTAGTGGGAACATGTGTAATAGGTAGCTACTACACATCATTTCAATATAAGTTTTATTATTAGTATAATTATTTGCAAGTTCACACCGGTCCAGTGAAATAAAGCAGCAGGCAAGTGTGTATGGCCCAATGGCCTTGGGATGTGATTTATACTGTATTAAATCCGGGGTCTATGATGAATAATGTTCCTTTATCCTTTACAATGCTAACATTTTTATGCATTGTACTTTGAAAAATACCAGCTTTCATGATATTTTATGTAATATGCGTGTAATGATATCAGTCTATTTTTACTTATCAAGGGAACTGTTCATGTAACAGCATTCTTTATACTTATATACTTAGATGTTAGGGCAATTAGCTGAAAGCACACACATTTTTTAACAGCACATAAGTATTGGGTGTAGAGTATACGTGCATTGATTTTTTTTTTCCGTGATATGTTCATATTTGACATTTTTGGCCCTGTGGCTATAAGTCTGAAAATGGCCTTAATGAAATGGCAAGTGAGCACACAAGATAATGAAGGCTGTGAATGAAGATGAGCTGTTCTTTAGTGTTCTTTAGTGTGCACATGTAGATAACTACATAAACCTGAAAACTACTGACATGATATACTGTCATGAAATAACAAGGGAAGAAAAAAATAACAGAATAACTGAAGAAAGACATACATAACAGTTGCAGATGCTTCCAGACAGGTAGTGCTGGTACACTGAGGCAATTAAGCTTCTAGTATGGTATCTGTACAGACGCTGACCAGATATAGCTGACCTCAATTTTGGATCATGATAGGAAGAGGAAATATATAGGTTACTCTGAGGGTCATTATTGTGGCATCGATTCAGGAGATTTACACACAAAGACCATTCAACTCTTGACAAATATGGTCCTGCTAAGAATACATTTTAATGAGGCTGGGTTTTTTTTTACAGAATAATTTTATTTTAGTTAAAGGTTATATTTTTCTTATACTTTCAGTAGTAGATTTTCAGTGGGAGCTAATTAACCATAAAAGACCTTGTTTTTACCCACCTATACCATGGGCGCCAATAATTCTGAGACATTGCAGTAACATGGACAGTCAATGGACTTTGTGTGTGTGACTAAAATATTAATCACCACAGGTGAGGTGGCTCAGAATTGCAAAACGTGTCAGTGTCCACGCTTGGCACCTTCCAACCAAGACCCTGTCCATCTCAACCATCCGTCCTTTCATCCATCCATCTCCATCGTTCACTGATTAATTTATTTATTTCTAGTGACTACTTCCACTACAGGTCTGTGGTGGATCTAGAACCTTTTCCGGGTCACTTTAATGTAGACAATCAATTTACTGCAATTTGTTTGGGATGTGAGAGGAAACCAGAAAACAGAAGAAACCTATTTAGTCACAGGGATAAGATGCACAATTCTGCACAGACTGTAACCCAAGCTCAGGATCGAACTGTTGACCCCTGTGACCTACCTGCTCTCAATTATTAGCTTCAATGATACAAACCTAATTAAAGTGAAACTCAGCTCTGGGGTCACCAGTAAACGTGACGGTAGTGTTAAAAACAAATTATCCCACCACAGTGCTTATGACCTTTTGTGTACAAAAACCCAAACACTGGTGGAAAGGGCAACGAAAGACTACTGAGCAAAATGAGGAAGAGTCAGTCCTGTTATCAACACAACACACACTGTTCTGTGCACAAAGAAATATGTAGTTATATTCCACATCCAGAGAGACACACATAAACCCATGAGTCATGTTCTCTGTTCTAGAGAGAGTAGCGACTAAGGGTCAGAGTGATAAAGATTGTTGTGACAGCTGGACTGGTGAGAATTTAGATAAACACCATGGCCATGAAGTGATGAAGGAGGCATGACCAGACACATTAAAAGTAGACACTATATTCATATACACAGAAACTAACATCTCTATCACAAGTGTCAATGTGTGTGTGTGTGTGTGTTTTATATGATGATGGATGATGAAAGGATGAAAGTGAACTATTTGCCTACTGTGCTTGCACACAGAGGAATGTGACCTCCGCATTTAACCCAGTGAAACACACACACACACCAGTGAACACTAGGGGGCGGTGAACACACTTGCCCGGAGCGGGGGGCAGCCCAAAACCATGGCGCCTGGGGAGCCTTGCTTAAGGGCACCTCAGTCGTGTCTTGCCCTGGGCGGGGATCGAACCCACAACCTTCCGGTCAATAGAACCGGTTCCCTAACCACTAGGCCACGGCTGCCCCCAAACCAAATAACCAAATAACGATAGAAATACTGACAGGTTTGAATGTCAATTGTAAGGAAATTTGTCAGATGTGGGTGTTGGAGGAGGTTTGGGTTGTAAGTAGAGATCGACTGATATGGGTTTTTCTAAAACTGGTGGTCGATATTGAGAGGTCAGGCTCAGCCGATGACTGATCTATGCTGCCGATTTTTTTAGGGCCGATTTTTAGGGCCGATATCTTAAAGTTTTCTCCTTTTTTCACCATTTCTGAACTTAACATCATTTATTAAACACCAACTTAAACCATCTCTTGAACCTTAGTTTTGTGCACTTAAATATTTAACCAAAGTTCACCAAACAAATCAATACACTGACCAAGTATAAACGTAAAAAGCTGTTTTATAAATAAAAATTAATTAAGCTGAAAAATATAATATAAATATATAGATATAAAAAAAATAATTAGTGGTGCTGCAAACACACTAGCAGCAACAGCAACATTTGTGTGTGGTTTAATAAACATGTCTGACACTTGACACAGAACATCTAAAGTCTTTGTATATAAATCCTTAAGTAACCAACTGTGAATAAAACTTAGCAGCATAAAACAGCAGCAAACCCCCTCGTTTTTGGGTGAAGGAAATGATGTAAACTTTACAGAACAAGATAAAAAGGAATGCTTTTTCATTTTAACTCAGTTGTAGTCCCTAAATCTTCCTCACTTTTTTCACAGAAAGTTCTCAGTACTCCCAGTTTAAGAACGGCAGGTTGTAATTCAGGAAGCACAACTGTTTTTGCATGTTCTTCAGTGAGTCAGCTCCTCTGGTCATCATAAATATTCCCAATATCACTGAGTCACTCGCAGTAATACCTGACTTTAAATCGGTGCTTCTAAACACAAATATCGGCCGATGCCAATGTAGTAAAAAATCGCAAATATCGGCCCGATATATCGGCCGACCGATATATCGGTCGACCTCTAGTTGTTAGGGCATATGTTAATGTCTTGGTAGGGACCAAAAAATCCTACGAAGATAGGAATATCTGATTATTTTAATCTGATTAAATTAATTTGCGGAGACATTTAGCTGGCTACATTATTTTTGGCTGTTTGTTTATTTATCTGTCTATCTGTCTAGCTATCTAAACGAAAATAATATAATAAAAGACCCTAAAAAGGTCACTTTTCCCTTACTTGAGGTTAAGGTTAGGGTTAGAGGGTAAGGTTAGGGTAATTAGCTCCTTTAATAATTATGTCAGTGGGACATTGTCACAAGAATAGCAAGACAAAACTGTGTGTGTGTGCACACGTGTGTGTGTGTGTGTGTGTCTGTGTGCGAGGTCAAGTTTGTGCAGGGCACGAAGGTTGCCACAGAAAACATGGTCCCTGTGAACACATTTTGCACTGTTCACTCATTAAGAAATAGGTCAAGGATTTCGGCTGCATGCACAGCGCCTTGTCAGAACCTCTCAGGCTAAACAGGGGCAAGCCCACTGGGAGGATGTGAAAGAGAGAAAGATAGAGAGTGGAGAAGAGATGAGAGGTGATGAAAGACAGACAGAGGCCTTGGAAGAGTTGTGAAGTTGCTTTACTTACTGGTGACACAACTTGCAAGCAAAACACACAGTTGCCACTTCCAAGACAGATCAACCTCTGATGCACTGTACTTAAAATACATGGAGCATTGCAAACCACTGGGAATTTGCAGCTCAGTGTTACACCATCTTAAAATTCAAAGGCTTTTTGAGCACTTGCTCTCACTGGCTGATCTGTCCGGTTCATTAATTTCACCAATTTGGTTTACATCAATAGGTGGCGCTACTATTCCAGACGGTGTCCATCAAAGGGAACAAGCTGGAATGAGATGGAAAGAGTGCTGACTGATGCTGGATGATCAGACAACATGAATTTCAACTTTAAAGTATGTTTAATAATTTTTTAAGCACATTTAAAATATCATCTGCTGATTTAAGTTTTATATTTAAATAAATTCCCACCCACCAACAACTAAAGCCGTATAACACTAGACATTAGACAATACCATAAAACATGCATATACACACACATGCATTAAACAGATACATTCAACTGTGCTTGAAGTTCATCCTGGCAGCTGCCGAGTCAAACAGTGAAGTTAAACTAAACCAATTTGAAAGTGGTTGCACTATAGGAAGTGGAGAAACTTAAACCCTCCAACAAATGCAGGCAAACTGGGAGCTCTGGGAGCTCAGGGCTACAGAGAGCCAGACAAACCCGCGTTAAGCACATAATACCACCCAATTAGCCTCCAGGAAACATTTAACGAGTTGGATTGACATACGCAAATCAATACCATGCGTCCGGGCATTAGAGGCTGAAAGGCTTATTTGACAATTTCACTGAACATTGAAATCCAACCAAAGAAGCTCATGCTGCGAAGGGAGCTTTTTATTTTCCTGAGTGAGACTACTGCTGGACCCAGTTTTAGTGAAGTGATGCACTGGGTACACAGCGTTAGGCAGGGAAAACGACGGCTAGAAGTTGTGACCCCGCGGCTTTGTGTAGTTAACCTTATTGATCAAAGAGTGTGATCTGGAGATGCTCCATGCTCTTTTTACGTCTCCCATGACTTCAATGAAGGAAATAAGATATGGAAGGGTCTTTCGTGACTTTTAGCCCACAAAAGAGATGAAGGCTTATACTTAAAGCAATGAAAATCTTTCAATCCAGTTCAGAAGAAAAGATTACAAAGCAAAATAATACTTTTACCCATTTCACCCATGCATGCACACAAAAGTCTAGATCAGACTCTTGGACAGAATTTGCAGAATGCTCTATGTGCAGCTTGTTTGGATCAGTTATTTCTAAGCTCTTGTAATGGTTTAATGCAAGACATCACACGGAAGCCTTTTCACCATTTCAGAAGCCTCTCTACCATTTCATCTATAAAAAAAATGCCACCATAACTTATCCAGTGTCCGAACCTTTGCATGCACAAAATAACTGACAGGAATGCCTATGCCTCCTGCCTAATAAAAACTGGCAGATCAATTGTTTTCAGTGAAAACTGAACCCAGGTTACTTTGTGGTACCTTTTAACTCTTCTATTTTAGTAATATCTCTGAATGTAAAAGCACTTTAACATAAGCCTTCTTTAAAAAGCTTCTTAACCAGACACTGTGGAGTTACTGGTACAGACCATGGCTCTTTCACAGACGTAAATCTTCCAAAAATGTATCTTAATATTCCACTCAACAATTCTCAGAACAGTCACTCTTTCAAAAGCAATACAACTGTTTTAAAAACCTTAAGTCAGTCATATTACTGAATGCCATACTTCCCCATAAGGCACAATCACACACATTTCCCATGCCGTCATATGTTTTCACGAGTGATTACGTGGGTGAAGTGTAAGCATGTGAGAAATGTGAAGGTGCGTTTTAAACATGTAATGCCCTAAAACTTTCATCAGTGAAAAATCATGTGAAAATTAAAAAATGTGTGTGCACAAATCACATTAAAAGAAAAAAATCACTGAAGAAACAAAATACAAATAAAAATACATTGACTATATTGTATGTAAAAACAATTTCTGTTTCATTTACATGATGTAAGGGTTAAAAATGAATGTTAAAACCTACTCTCACCATTAAAACAAGTAGTGAGTGTAGCTTCTGCTGATTGTTGATAAAATGATATTTCCCCTGATTGTGGGTGTATTGGCTAATAGGTTCAGAAAGAACAGACTATAGCCACCGACATGCTGCGCAGCTTAAGATAGAAATTAAAAGGATGATCACACTCCGGCTTAACTTCACTTGTTTGCTGCTGATAAAGCATGTTTTGTTTGCTTCTAGCAGATGCGTGTGATTCTAATGCAAATTTAGGGTAATTTTTGACTTTTTTTTTTTCCAACTTTTTCTTGCCGCTTATATCCGGACAGCATGTGGTAAAGCGCGCTTCATGTATATGAATATGAATTCATGTACAGCCTACATCTGTCCGTCCACCAAAGCCGCAGACTAGTATTTAGAATAAGTCTTATCCCATGCTTGCATAGACATGTAACTGTATAAAATCTACAGTAATTACTGTTCTGACTGGATCATCCTTGCACCTTTTCTTGAATTTAAATCCAGCTTCATGAAAATGTACAGAAAATATACTTTCTTATTTCATGTTTTATTCATTAAATAATCTTATTTGCTCGGAACATATAAAGACACAACGTTTTGCCCTGTAGAATAAATCCACCAATCAAAAACCAGATTGTACGTAGGTAATAAATTTCAAGTATGTGAAGGTCTTGTGAGTGCTGAATGACACTGTGGTTATCCTATCACACTGCATCCAGTCTACCCACTCACCACACTCATCATATACTGATATTCATCTACTACTAGATCCTCAGACCAGTCAAGGTTCTTGGAGAGCGGGGCTAACCGGTAGTCCGGGCAAGGTTGTAGGCCGGTACCTCAAGGATGTCGAACATTTTTAAAACCTTAAAGAGCAATCTCTATATCGGCTTTATCTATATCTTTATCTATATCTATATCATGCTACCTTTGGTGTTAGATATATAGGTAATGGTGATATAAGACAAGCTTTAATAATGGTGCAATTATTAATCTGTGGTCCAATGTAAATGCAGATTATGTACATTTTTAAGCAGTGCATGTGTAACTATACAATGTATACAATGCATGAATGTATAATGTATACAATGTACTCTATGCATGAAGAAATGTATTATACAGGGAAAAGACAGGGTAATGCAATACAAGAAACACAGGAGATGTGAAAGACACGAAGGTCATGTGAGTTGAAGTAGACTGAATACGAGCCTGACTGTCAGTTATAGTTAATGCAGCCGTCAAAACGAGACAGCTCGCGCTGTTTGCCGCGGAAATGTTCAAACGTGCAAGCGGAAAAGCATTAGTATTCCCATGTCACGCATATTGAGTCCGGGATACAATTCCCACTCACCTTATAGAAAACAACGAGCTGCGGTTCATTCCTGCTCGGATGCCGTGGACCTCACTGACTGCTGTCTCTTCTCCTTCAGCGTCAATAAATCCACATCAGGCTGATCGGAGTGGCACCGGAATAAAGCATCAGATGTGCAATTATTTCCTGGACATTCCTCAGAAACAGCAGGACGAAAGAAAGGACGAGAGCTCGAGCCGCTCTCTCTCTCTCTCTCTCTCTCTCTCTCTCTCTCTCTCTATCCTCTGCCAGTTTCTTCTCTCATACGCCGGTGTCGTGGATTTTCAGATGCAGCCTCTGTGTCCTGGTCAGAAACCTCCGCATATATCAAGAGGCTCATTCACAAATGTCTGCCATCTACACTGCACGTTCCGTCTGTTCAGGAAGTCTGATGTGATGTCCTTCTGTCTCCTGCTCGCCAGTTGCTCGCGGATCTCCAAAAGACGCACGCTCTGTCTCCACTTTCACTCCACTGATGGGCTTGTGTTAGAGCAGCACGAGGCAGGAGCGCGCGGTACAGTGCGCGCGCGCGTGTGCGTGCATATGTATGTGTATGTGTGTGTGTGTGCGCGTGTGGACGGCATTATTCCAACATTCATTAATTAAAAAAACTCAAACCATGCATAAATTTATTATTTACCATGTAAATAAACTAGTCTACATATACGATGTCTGCTATATCTCGACTATAATAGTTTCATTTCCACCACTGGTATATATTTAAAATGACTTTTGCTTGCACTTGAAGCATGCACTTTGGTTTGTGCCACTGCCAGATGCCAGGTAAGGTCAATGCCAGATGTTAATCAGTGTCACTGGGTTTCTTTGACAGTTTGAACATTATATCATGAATATCCTGGACACTGTAAAAGCCTGTGTAATGGCTCTATTATAACACCCTGTCCTCCATCTATGTCTGTCATGAATTCTGAAGTGTTTTCAAAACTCTTCACTCCAGTACCTGTAATTATCATACCATAATACCCACAATACACCTGGGCATTTCATTAAGCAAACCATGCCTGGAGTGGCACCTCTATTTGTCTTAATGTTTAATTGCATTTACTCTCATGCTGCATTTCCCAAACAGCATCAACAATATCAACAACAACACACACACACACACACACACACACACACACACATTGTGTCCATTATTAATTTATCATTTATGATCCAAGCTTTAGTTTACATCCATTGGTTATATCCAGGAATTAAAGGGTTTTAGTTAGAAATAATAATTTCTAATATAATGTCATCGACCTGACATTTAAATCTTATTCTGTAGTGTGGATACATGTATATGTAATATATAGTGGACACAGCATAGTAACTCAACCACAATGTAACAATACTACTACTACTACTACTACTACTCATAATAATAATAATAATAATAATAATAATAATAATAATAATAATACATACATACATACATACATACATACATACATACACACATACTGTGTAAAACAATAGAAGGGGGGAGAGAGAGAGAGAGAGAAAGAATATGTCCAGTGTGTAGTAATTCTGTTAGTGCAGTGCCATCTATCGTCCAAAATTAGAAATTACAGCGTTCTGTTCAAGCCAGTTAAAACCCCGTATATTATATTTGCGTCTTTAATATATTATTAACAAGGACAATAATATATATATATATTATTGTCCTTGTTAATATTTATATTAATAAAAATATATGTTTTATTTCATTAATTATTGTTATCATTAGCTTACAAAACAAACAAATTGCATTTAAATGTGATTAAAGGCTTTTAAATACAATGAAATTATAAGAATTTGTCATACATTACATTTTGACATGTACTGCAGTAGTAGAGTGTGAAAATGTTTCTGTGATCAATAGAGCCATTTAGATTTTGTATATTTTGCATTTGTCTGAACTCTTAATCCTCACTCAAAGTTATGAAGTTATAAAGAAAGGCATTGTATGGCCATTAGTCCTGTGATCCATCAGTAATCTAGAGTGGAAAAGGGCCTGATGGCGACCATTAAAAGTATTGCAAAACTGCCATGGGCACCACAATGTTGAGCAACTGATATGTAAGTGCACTAAAAAACTGAACCATACTTAAAAGAGTCAATACCTTGAGGGCTTCCATATTCTGGTTCCACTGCACTGACTCTCAAACACATATTAGTCCCTCTCTAGTAATCAAATGCAAGGCTTCTTTTTAGTCCATTACTCACCGGTGTGACTGGGTGATGCAATGGGACTAGGACTGATTAGAAAAACAGTCTTGATTGGAAAACTTGAAAACAGCTGCACAGAAAATGGTGATGTCAATAGCTCTGTGCTGTATAAGGTGTTTGAAATTACAAGTATATTTTGCATTTTTAAAAAAATGACAGAATCAGTGAGTTTAATATATTTACACTCAGATTCGCCAGAGCTTTGTGCACATACAGACCCAAGAGCACACATTATGGGCTTCAGGCACAGAGGGCTCTGATTCAAGGTTGGCTCATGTGCCAGCTCTGGAACGAATGCTATAATTGGTACAATCCGTGAAACATTATCTGGTGCTGACCTTGGCTGAGATGGTACAATCTGAGCATAATTACCAATGATTGTTTAACTCTGATGAGCTATGAAGGTGCCCAAATTAGGCTCCAGTTCCAGATGTCAGAGAAGCTAGATACTCGTGAAATATGACAGGAGAGCACAAGCTCAATTAAAATCGGATCATGCACACTAATTGGTATAGTAGATGATTCTGAAAGGAGTTATGGTCTTGTGTTAAGGTATAATATATGGTAGTGTTTTCTTTTTAACAGAAAGGCTAGGTTATGCTTTTTAGCTTGTGAAGGTCACGAGAGATGACAGAAGATACATATCTGACATATCTGATTTAATTACCCTGGAATTGGGTAGTGGTCAATTTGACCTCATAGAGACATTAAAACTGAAATGTACACATTTGTAGTACATAACACCCCTACTTCATGAACGTAATAGTTAATACTTTCTATTAGATGGATTTTAAAACAATGAATTCCTTTAGAATCAGAATCTCAACAATCCAGGAGTCCAGAGACCAAAATTTGTCATGTTTTCTGGGTAAAAGAAATGTCAGTCCCAGCAACATTAGCCATGATCTTTGGTGTCTGTGAGGTTATTTACATGGAAAAATGCAGCTAGCACAATGTGTTATGCCACCCCATGATGCAGTAAGTAGAGATTCAGTAAAGATGTGGCTGGATTCACACGTCTCAGAGGACGGAGCCTTCATCCGTATTTTGTATGTGTTGCATTATATAGAAGAGATTAGCTTTACGAATAGAGTATTAAACATGGGTAGATTTAAAAAGCTGACAAGAGCAAGCAATTGTCTACAAACATTATATCCCCAGTCAGTTAATTGAATAGCTTTTAAATGCCAAAGGACCATGCGATTTAAATGCAATTGTTTACAAGTGATGAGTTTCTAACCACTGCGTATTTCATTAACAGTAATGTTTAATATCCAGTTGTTGTGTGTTTGTGTGGTAGTGATGATGCCCAAAATCTTAGTCCTGAACTAACCTTGAAACAAACATAACGTTCTATCTAAATGTAACTAAAGTCACTGTTGGTGTTAATCAAGCTTTTTATACACCTTACGTTAAGTTGAATAAATATATTAGGAATTCATATTCACAATATTAAGCTGGAAATTGTTGTAAATGAGCTGAGCTGAGCCCCCAAAGAGCTGATTACTTTACCTTTTCAAAGATGAGACAGCTGAGTATACCGAAGTATAAACTTTCAGAAAATGTAGAACTTGTAATGGTTCCTCAGAGCCCTTATTCAAAGTGTTTTTCAGAGGAAATGTTTTTAAGTAGAACTTTTTGAAAGTTAAGAACCATTCATTAATCAAACCATTTTTGAGTGTGCAATTTTAAATATCAGAAGTGGACAAACACTAGTACTCAGAGAAAAAAAGAGCTTAAAATGCAGCTCCAGTCTCCTGCTAGAAAACAAAAAATACCTTTCAACCATTTTTTGTAGAGAAAACATGGTGTAATGGTTTATTTGAAATGCCTTATGAAGCAGGTTCACAGACAGAAACACAAAGCACCCTTATTTTTCTTAACATGCACTAGGAACTGCTGATTTCCTATATAACCTAACAAGCATTCCCTTTGCAATGTATTGATACAAAGGCTCTCATTATTGCGAAAGGTACTAAGAGTAATAGATGGGTCTACACTGGGTCGTGGAGTCCAGGCACATCTTCTCCAGTGGCTCCATTACCCTACACCTTCATAAAATCGAAAACTGGAAATTTATGCTAAACTGGTCCATAATTGAGACACCAGAACTGTCAAGGGTTTCCATTAAAGCCTTGGGATGTTGTAAAGATATGCATGCATGTGTCTGTGAATGTGTATGTGTGCCTAAGAGCCACAGCACTGAATAGACAAACAAATCGGTGTGAGTCATCACTCACACTAGTGACAGCTTTCCATTGGCATGATGTGCCGTCTTTGCAGCCATTCCCTGAGCTGAAAAGCAGCCTCATCCTCCCTGCAGCCCTTGGAACACATTTGCAAACAAAACTAAATCCAATTTTAGCTTTTGTGCCGTTAACTCTCGTGTTCTGTTCACCATTTAGCAATGGAGCTACTGTTCACTGGATTAAACCGCTTTTTTATTTTATAGCAACAAAACCTTAAATATTATTTTAGAATATCCAGAATATTGTTGTCAGCTATTAGCAATGTACAAAATGTTTTCAGCTTTATACAACCGTTTAATCAGATTGGTGGTATGTATGCACAGGTGTTACCATGTTACATTTTTTTGTAATAATAATAATAGGAATTTCAGGCACATTGTTACATACAAGATGTGCTAAAATGGCATTAAAGGGAAATTATATATAAATAATTATGACATCATTGATTAAGTAATTGTTAATTATCCACATAAATGTGAACACAGAACCTGTATTATATCTCAAGGACCATATTTTAAATGGTTCACTTGATTGACTTCAACTGTATATTGCTGGACAATACACTATAATAAAATATATTTTTTTCTATTTTTCTCCTAACGTACTCAGAACCTTATCCATGCGCTGTTTTTATTTATTTATTATTTATTTTTTATTTATTTATTTTTTTACATTTATTTTTTGCACATGTTTGCACTGTGAAGGAGTGGCTTTTAATCTCATTGTACATGTGTATAGTGACAATAAAGGCATTCTATTCTATTCTATTCTATTCTATTCTATTCTATTCTATTCTATTTTTATTCTATTCTATTAACCACATTTAATTAAATGAAGGTCTAAGCATAGCAGATAATCGAAAAAATATTTAGCATTATTTTATTCATTTACCAAATCAAATAATTGGATCATAGAGAATTAAAACACTGTTTTAAACACTGTTTTTAAAACAAATACATTTCAAATACATTACACTTTAATTAATCAAACATTACACTTTAATGTCCTTGATTTGGTATCTTATGGCCACATTAAATTGTGTATAGAGCTAGCAGTGCTCAACTATAAAATAAACAAAATACCATTGTGCTTGATTTTGCACACTTTCTATTAATAAACCTTTTTTTATAGTGAAAATAATTTTACTAATGTGAACAGGACATCCAAAAAATAAACAAGCACATACATAAATTGACTCATTAATGAATACAAGAAAACAATGATGTATCTTTTGACCATACCTGCAAGCTGCCAACTCAGAATGCGGCCCTAAGTAGGTGAGTATGTGAGTCAATAAATACATCTGAAAAATATGCCCTCTTGAATTAATGAAAACAAAGCAGAATCTTGATAGAGTGAGATGCAGGTACTGTGAGGTGACGGCACTCAGCAGGACCTCTACTGCTTTGATCAAAGTGCTCACAAACCTCTATATCATAGTGAGCTGGAAGGTTTCAGAAGGATGGTTGGTGCTTCACCTCACAAAGGTAGTGGTGGTGGTGGGGTGCCTTACTGAAAGTGGGGTGTCTCAGCTGGTTCCACATTACTGTAAGTACACAGAAATGGTATGGGGTGTTCAATTGAATGTTGTCTGGAATCAACAAGGTATGTTTTTAATTAGCTGAGAAAAAACAATTCAGGTAACTTACCAGCTTGAGTAATAATATTACATATGTATTTAGTGCAAAGACTTCAATCCTTTGGTTCAAGCAAAGCACCGAGCAACTTCTACACGAGGGTGAACAAATATTTATCAGCAATACTAATAAAAATTATAGATGTTAACGCCTGACATTGTTTAATGCATTTCTCAGTGAATAATTGTATTTGTGTATTTTATAGTGTTAATATTAAAAAATCCCCAAAACATTTGTTTGATTTCTGTATTATCAGAACTCTGCATGTGTGTTCAATCACCATTGGCAGCAGTATCTAATGTCAGCTACATTAAGAGTCCGGTGACAAAATATAATGTTGTAACAAAGTCTTTTTTGTCTGTAAAGACTAACAATTTGTCATATTTGTATCTAGGTAGATTAAAAGTTATATTTATTAGCACAGAATGAGATTTGAAGTGGTGCTGCAATAATGCAAAGGCATCTTTTAGTATCCTCACATTTAACTGTCTGCAATCACACTGTTGGCAGCTTGGCAGGAGGTACAGGCTCAAGCAAATTAATTAACCAAATCTTTTACAGAACTAGACCAATATGCCTAGGGTGACTACTGAAGATTATGACTGTGATTATCTCGTCATAGTCCAGTGACTCTGCTAATTAGGAATGAACCATGAGGTGATACTTAGTATCCAATTCACTGGTCTTATTTATACCATAAATATGAGTTAGGTTGACTGATATGGCAAACACTGGGCACAAATATTCTACAACCTTTGTTTTTTTTTTAGACACACTACATGGTTAATAAGACAACACAGCGTTTTCCTTTCTTAACAAAATTGTAAAAATGCAAGCTCGATGGAATTTAGTTGCCAAGGCACAAACAAGCTGAGTGAGCAGCAAATAAGTTCAATTTCTGTGAGTTAGATAAAAAGTGAAACTGACATAAGCATATATCTACTTTATTGCATTATCCAGTGTCAACCACAGGTAGTATTTCCCTGCTTAATCATCGGTTTAGTGGTATTATGTGTGTGTGTGTGTGTGTGTGTGTGTGTGTGTGTGTGTGTGTGTGTGTGTGTGTGTGTGTAAAAGTAGTGAAAGAGAAAGGTGAACTTAGTGAATTTAGGTGTTAGCAAGGGCAAATGTGGGCATGAAAAATCCAGATACATTTAAAAGCACCATTAATAATTTCTGCTCTACAACTAGTGAGCTAACTGTATATATATATAAAAGATGCAGATGCATGTACCTTACCAGCCATGTAAGCAGGTTAATGTTTGTAACACATAAAAAAAGCACAAGCATCTGTAAAGAACCTTAATGGGATGCCATATACTGCCAGTAAATGTAAATGGCATCCCTTTAAGGTTGTTCAAAGCCGCTTGTGTTTTTTTTTTAATGTAAAAAATTGTGTGAATACATGCAACATATTATCGTCCTACCTATTTTCCACACAGATGCCAATGTGCTTAATGTATATCAGTCATAAGAACACCATAGGAACAATGTATACAGTAAAAGTGCTGATTAAAAGTAACAATACTACAAAAGAAAAAAAGTAAGTTAATACTAAATATCATATAATAAATAATAAATACAGCATTGCTGAATCGGGCATTGATCAGGTTTCTAAAAGGGATCATTCAGACAGCAGTAAGGGTTGCAATGCAAATCACAAATGTATATAAATGTGCTTGATCTAACATGCTATTAATTTAGTAGTAAGAATGGAACATGTGTGGAGGTTGCTTCACATCAACAGATATAAAAAATATTTGTATATTTGGAGTCACTTATTTAGCATTTTGGAAGTAGTTTCCATGAAGGCAATTTCTTTTAGTTTTCTTATATGCCAAAAACAAGTAGCCTTTGGAGTGGAATAGCTGGCTTTTGGTCACTATTATTCTTTTCCAGGCCTAAAAACATCAACTGAGCCTTAAATAGGCCTCTAGCAGATGACTTTATTTTACTTTACTCTCAGCTTTCAGTGAAGTGTAGATTAATGAAATATTCATTTCCACTAGCAATCATGATTAAGTTTAGCAAAGAAGCTAAGAGAAGAATATGTTGATTTCTTTGAAAGTTAAAAACAAAAAAACAGTCAACATTTTATCAATGTATAAAAAAGCTTGCAAAACAACATCTTCCATTTTTTTTTACAATTGCAGAAACTGCATCTGAAAGCAAATGTTGTGCCAGTTGTGTAATTGACTTAACTACAAAACTTTACACAGGGTTTAGGTCATACTCAGGTGATATGAGGCCTCTTTTATCATCAGCATATTAATCTAGCTAAAATTGTTTCCTTTCTTCAGTGACACACATTTACTGTTGCAGTCTCCCATCCTTCTTTCTTCCACACACATATACAATATTCATCTGTCAATACTGTCAGGAGCAGAGGCTCTAGGGGCAAAGCATATCCACCACTGACATGCAGGTGTTGGCTTTGCGATATTGGGCCACCCAGAGAGATAGCCTGTGGTAAGAACCTCTGTGGTATTTCTGAGACCAGAAAACAAACAGATTTGTTTTATTCCTCTTCTTGTCACAGTAAATGAGAGACAGTTTGAGACAGAATGATGTGGACAAATATCTGGGGTAAAATAAAGCAGTTGTCAGTCTCGGACATTTGGAAAAACAGAAATCACTTCTAGCTGGTAGGGGGTGTCAATATATATATATATATAGTGTCTGTATTTGTTTGTATTTATGTTTGTAGCAGAAGTGGCTATGGCCTAAAGTAAAAGTTTTTTAGTTTATTTATTTATTTATTTATTTTAATAAAACGTAAATTCTACCACTATGTCATTTTTCATACTGAACAATGGTGTTTCTCCCAAGTCAGATAACTATTGTTGACAGCACTAGCTGTGTGGCAGTGCTCCTACTAGTCCTTTAAGCAATTTTAATGTAATGGCTGCATAATTTTCTAGGAAAATTCATTCATTATGTAAAAAAAAAAAAAAGGAAGTGATGTGCTGCCTTATGCACAGTGTCTTCATGCAGTCTATATGGAGTGATGGCTCTATATTTCTTGCAAACTGTCAGTTTCAGTCCAGTTTATGTAGAAGTAATAAAAATAAACATTTTTATTACAAAGATTCTAAGGAAAGGTCATAGGTGCAAAAAAAAGCCTCTTCCACTGAACTCACCACTAACTGTGCAATCATAAAGGTCAACGTCTACAATCTCTCTAGCTATGTGCCTTATCTATGTAGTGCCCTCTGGTGAACAGCTTTTACCCCACTGGGCAGTTCTGACCATGGCTGACACATCCTATACATCGGTGCAGTACCATGTTGATGAAAACATTTCATCTTAATTTTAGATTTTCATACAAAATGGGAGTTTTGCTTTATAGCTTTATAGAGAGAGAGAGTCATGCACTAGGGAGTAATCAACAGCAGCTTCAGCAGATTTCATAGTGGATGTGCCTTTGTGTGTGTGTGTGTGTGTGTGTGTGTGTGTGTGCGTGCATGCACGTGTGCGTGTGTGTGTGTGCATATTGCTGAGCAGTTCATATTGTGTTGAAGTGCTTGTTGTTATTTTGCCCTTGCTTGAAGGCATCCTGCTGACAAGGAGGTGGCTGTAACGTGCAGATGGTGCAGCCTTCAACACGTCAGCATTGAGATCACAGTCACATCCATGGCACCATGTCTGTGAGAGATCAGGGTTAACAAGAACAACACTATTGGAGGAAACAAACAAACAAAAAAAACAATTAAGACTCACAGCAGCCAATAATCAACAACCTACTTACCCACACAAAGAATACAAATTATAGAAAAGTGTGACATACTGTATACACACACACACACACACACACACACGCACACACACACACTTGCACTCGTTCCCTTATTTATTTGTCTTGTTGCAGGTCTGAAACATTTGGTTTTAATTAAACACATTTACACGTCTCTATGCAAAGCTCCAGGTAGAGTATTCTCTCTTTGCGTGTCCCAGTGTTGCTGTTTGGCTCAGTGCAGGTCAACTCAGAGCAACTCTCCATTATTAAGTTAAACTGTGTCTATTAATAAAGTAATATGATGATTTTTTTTCATTATACCCCCTATAATCAGAAATGAAGCAATGTGCACAAGCTACATGCGCTGCTCTGTAAGTTAATGAGTTAATTTCGCTTCCTAAAAATACATTGAGGACAACAGGACAATAATAATCAGACCTAAGGCTAAATTCATAAGCACATATTTAGGTTTTTTAAATCAGAGTCTAGTTCGAGCTTTTAAAGCAACAGACATGGCATATTTAATTTTTTCTCAAGTCAGATGAATGCAAGTTTTGTGTCCATTTATTAACACAGTCACCACTCTTGCTCCTTATAAAGACCGTATAAAGACCCTCATCCTTTTCGATCACAAGAACACCAGATGTGTAACATCAAAAAATTATTCCAATATCTTTTCTTAAATGGATGTGGGGGTTGGAGACTGTGCAGGACCCCAAAATGCCAACAGATTATTTTCCCTCCTTGCTCATTCTATTGCTCTGTTCCATTTGGCTAATGTCACTCTATGTGCTGGAGCACAGAGGACAAGGCAATTACACTCACCATTATATGACAGTGCTTTTGATCTCCAGAGGGATGGTGTGAGCGGATTGGAGTATGTTACTGATGAGGACTTACCTGGTACTCATCCCTTTCCAGACCTCTTTGCACCCAGACAGGGATTTACGGCTCATAGCATCACATTCTGGAAAGGACACATTGATAGCTTAATCCTGCCTGGCCTTTATTTAGGGGTCACATAAAGGTCTATGTAGATAGGGGATATAGGCAGATGCAGAAAAAAAAAGTGACATTGTGACAAGTGCCAATGTGGCATGGATATCAATATGGATCTTTAGTTGATTGACCAAGAGAATTTCTAGACAGGAGAAGGCCATATACCATCATTTCGAAAACAACATAAAGTATAATTACTATGAAGACAATATACCTAATGCAAGTATAATATGTACAAGTAATGTTTCTGAAACAAGTAAACATGTCAAGGTTTTTAGATAAAATATCTGGTTTGATAAAAAAAAAACTTTCAATCTGTATTAGTGAATATTTAAAAAAACAAATGACATGCTTAAAATAAAAATACTAATGTGAGCACACTTATGTTAGAGCCAAATTACTTTAAGCTTCACCCTGAATTTTTGTGAGAGCTCTATTCTTCAGCTGCCTACCTCCTGTTGGCCTCCCCATGGAACTCCTCATGCAGCACATTTAAATTTAAATTAGAAAGTCATTCAAAGGTTCATTTTTAATCATGCATTATTCAAAACGAAATCATTTCCAAACACTGCCAAATGCTACCCTTTAGCATATCTTACTAGCCCATTATTATCTCTAAAAATAGCAGTAAAAATGCAAAAACATAAATTCTGCTTTTTTCATTTCTGTCATTTATCTTGAGACATTTCCACAGAGAATGGGTTGTAAAGTGATGTTCATTTCAAGCAAATAATTTAAATGAATGTAAATTATATCTAAATATAGTTGTCAATACAAATATGGACTGATAAATGCAATATATTATCTATTATATATAGATATAGATAATACATTATCTAATATATAATTACCTTTAATGTACGACTTCACTGTCTGACTCCGCTGTACGCTGTAGATTCTACTTCCTGAACATGCTCCTACAGTCTTATTACTGCAGTTTTTCATTTTAGCGGTAATTAATTTACCTTAATTAATCTTAAATACCAGCAGCTCAGATACATGGTGATAAATCTTCAGGGACTGATATAAAATAACAATAAACATATGCATTGCTGTGTAGACACATATTAAACCTGTACAGCAAACACGCTTTCAGTCAAATAAAATAATATAAAAAATGATTGTAATTAATGTTGTTATTATTTTTCTGTATGAAACCTTCCACAGCTTTTCCTTTTTTTCTGAAAAGTGTCTATCACTTAATTTCTCTCCTTTTTAATGGATAAATAAAGGTACGTTTTTATAGAGAGACAAAAAGTCAATATGATGTCCAAAAGCAACCTTTAGCACACTGCTCCTCTCAGCCAGCACTGCTCCCAGAGCCACTGACATGCTGACACAGATCACTGTGGTCAGAACAAATGTCAGGTAAGATGTAATTTTAACTCAAGCAGGTGTGCTCTCCAAAGTAAATATCACAGTCTGCTGAAAGCTAAGCTGCAATTGGTATGTTTTTCTTTCTATTTCCTTGTCTTGGTTTATTTCTGTTTTAACTTGGGTGGGAGTGGGTTAATGTAGGAGCTGTGGACCTAAAGATTGATGAGTCTAATTGTACAGCTACAGTGGGGGTTGTACAGAGTTGACAAAAAGTAGACCTGTGATTCATATCATTTGACAGACTATACATAGAATAACAAGGTGTGTGATCTGAGCTGATGATTTTCTCTGTAGTTTTTGCAGTGTGCAAAACTACTACAGCTGATGACAAAAAAATCTTTCTGTAAATGCAGTTTCCTGTGTATGAGTGTATGAGTATCTACCAGTATCAGTAAAGAAAACATTAATATAAATTCATGAAAATAAACGGACTAGTCTTTTAAATCATTACATAAACAGGGAACTAATTTACATTTTACAATTTTAAACACACACAAACTTTAATTCATGATGTTGCAGCATTAAAAAAATAAAAATACCAGCTTGCTTTACCTACGTGTCATATGATTTCCATTGCTTTTATGTTTTGCTAAAACCAGGTGTGGCAACCGGGCCGCAATAAATGAAATTATCTAAGTTGAGTAGTTTTTTTGTGTATCTGTACTTTACTGCAGTATTTTTATTTTGAGGGACTTTTACTTTAACTTCACTACATTTGAAAGGCAAATATCTTACTTTTTACTCCACTACATTATGAAAAATCTGTCTCAATTTTGTCTCATGCACGCATCAAATAGGTAACATTTCAAAATGAAAGAAGCGCGTAATCACACCAATCATGTTAAAGCGCGCACTTTGTTAACAGTGGGTTGGGCTAGACATAGTTATCCCATCAGCGCAGCAGCGTCGAGTGCCAACGGGAAAGAAAATGGAGAAATTTCAAACTTGTCACAGCACCCCTGCCCTATTTAAGTGACTTTTTTTTAAATACACGAGATGAAACAGTAGTATGGCGTCAAAAAAGAATCAATAGTTTTGCGCACCAAAAAACAAAATCTGCTCATTCTCAATCACAAAATCTCATTTATGGGTTACAGATTTTAGTTTTTGGTGCGCAAAACTTTAGATCTGGTTATGGATTTAGCTTTTTTTGGCACGCGGATTGCCTTTTTTGCTGTGCAAAACTTTTGGAGATGTTTTTACACTTGGGAGGAATCTAGACAGCTATTGGCTGTTGAAGTTACACCCCGCCCACCCAGGCCGTTCTACACCCCCCGATTCATCAGCTTCATTATTTATCAAAAATAGACTGATAGATATGTGGTTAATGCTTTGAATGTTTCCTTTTTAAAGAGAAAACTGTTTTGTTTAATTAAATTCGGCCAAGCAGATGATTTAGTAAGTTTGGCGTGCAGGTTGGGCGCAGAGAAGGTAGCACCACCATATAACACCAACACCAAGCAGGCAGCCAAGGGAAAAATAACCACAGTAAGAAACAGCTAGCACGGAGGTGGAAAGTGTTTGTCCAGAGCTGAGCACAGCAGTAGAACCAAGGTTAATTGGATGCTGAGAGCCACACTAATGCTCCAGTAGCATGTTGCAACTTGGATACTACTAAGCACCTGCTTCGGATTAATTGGAAGCTGACAGCACTTACGCCAGTCCTGCACTATCTACTATCCTGACACCAGTTGCAACCACATGTAACCACATGCAAATGGAAGACAACTGGAGGAAAATGATCAGCAGAAGAAATCATTTAGACAGTGCACCCAGTGGCATTAGACTAGATCTTTTTATAGTCATGGATGATGTCTCAACTGGCTCAGTAATTAACACAATGAATCGACGTGGGAAACATCTTTAAATGGATGGTGAAAGCATTCTGCTACATAGGGAGAGAGTTGAACTTGAACTTAAACTTGCCAGTTAGCTTAATGTAACAGTTAGTTGACTTGCTGAGTTGTTGAATTGTCAACTGAGTAAGCTGACAATTTTCCAGTGCTTGTTTTTCAGATTTTGATGATATTTCTGATTATGATGAAGAGGACGAATCTGTGGGGTGACAGTGGCAGTGGGGGTGACTGGATATCAGGGAAATTAAACAGACTTTTTTGTCATTTTGCATTACCGTAAGTGAATCTACTGTTGTTGTTGTTAACCACATATGTGCGACACCTATGCAAGCAGGACAGAGGGAGAAATCGAGATCGACCTGAAGGTTCATCAAATTATATAAATTGATTATCTAACAATTTTGTTGGTCATTGGTCACATACATGTCAAATGTATTTCAGTGGTTAACAGCATCAATGTGATGTTGTAGCTTACAGGATGTTTTTTCCATCTGCTAAACACCAGTCAATTAGTATGATATTATACGTTGTCAGTAATGCTGTGAAAATGAGTGAGTGTGAGTGGTCAGCACAGCATACTTTGATTTCAAAGAACTGAACAGATGAATTCCGTGCATTCTGTACACTATACAGACAAACACAAGCAAAACATGTAGAGTTCAAGTACATCATTTTTGGCATTGTTTTTAGTACTACTTAGTCACCCTTGAATGACAAAATATCTGTTGCTGTATCACACAGTGAAGCACTATCACTCCTACAGAATTGTGGACTGTGGCAGTAAAATTGATAGAGAGGTTTACGACGACTCTTCCATTGCTGAAGCTGTTACCTGTGGGGAAATCCAAGCAAAATTTACAAGTGAAAATGTGCTGAAAAAAAAAATAAAAAAATACCATTTTCACTGGCAACAGATGCTTCAACCAAAAGTGCAACAGAATGTTTTCCAGTTGTTCTCAGTTAGTTTAGGGTGCAGAATCTACTGCTTGATTTTTTACAGTGATAGTAATAAAACTTTACAAGATATGACTTCTCTATAAAGAGCTTCCACAGCCAATATCTAAACTGAGCTTTCTAAGTCCTCTGCCATTTGAAGAACTTTATGAATATGCTATTGTAGAAAGGTTTCTCATTTCTGCAGAATCAGAGAACTGTTACAGTGAGGATAGGTATCTCAAGTTGTTCAACAAGGCTGAGGTTTCCTTTAAAAGTTTCAAGACCTTTATATATTCTCCATTCCATGTAGCAATGCTAATACAGAATGTGTTTTTTTTAATGGTAAGTGCACCTGGAGACAGCTAGAAAATGACTTAAATATCACATGTAGGCACCAAGTTTTTTGAGTAAAAATGATTTATTTTACAGAATATACTCTAATATATATACAGTACTGTACAAAAGTCTTAGGCACCCTATGTGTTTAGTATAAATTTTGTTGTTGACATTTATTTTATGAATTCTGCATTTTTGAGTCAGTACAAAAAATTTTAGATTATAAATCCAAAGATTATAAATAATAATAATAATAATAATAATAATAATAATAATAATAATAATAATA
>JAOVVF010000018.1:20521640-20533274 GCA_028565595.1 Duopalatinus emarginatus
CATACTAGTTAGTATGTGACACGATGTAGTGCGTCTGAATACCTAGTACATAACAGGTAGTATGTGAAAGATTCCCGAATGTCCTAAGTAAGCGATTTCGGACGCATTCGTACTCCTACTGAAGCAGCGTGCGACAAGCCTCAACATGAACTACGGGTGAATCGCAGGGCCAAATTAGAATTTGCGTTAATGACATTATTTTTTTAAATCGCGATAATTTGAGATCGCGTTAATGCTTTTTTATCGCGTTAACTTCGACAGCCCTAATATATTTATTTATAAATGACTCAGTTATGAATAAGGAATTTCATTCAGCTCCCTGAATGATTTTAATTCTATGTGCTTAAATGTTGTAACTAGCCCTACTCTACTAAACTTTGCAGACTTAAGTTATGTAAGCATTAAGCAATCCATTCATTCATTTATCAGCAACCACGTTATCCTAGTCATGGTTGGATTGGATGCAGACCCTATCTCCAGCAAATAGTTTTTGAGTTTGTCAGTTGTACATATTTCTCTTATATGTCTCCTTTTATACCATGGTTGTTCACCACAAATGCACTTTGTTTAATCCCTCAGTGGTGCAGCTATTATTCCTGAATGACAAAATATTAATTAAAAATATAACCTTAACCTTAACATAGGAAGACTATGTTAATTGTCGCTATTATTATAAAATAACAGCTTGCCCTTGGTAAGTGTCTTAGTGTCTTAGTCTTAGTATTTTTATTCTTGTTCCCATTTATCTGATTGTTTGTCTCTAATAATTAAAAAAATATATATTTTTTTAATCGCGATAATTTGAGATCGCGTTAATGCTTTTTTATCGCGTTAACTTCGACAGCCCTAATATATATATATGGTTCTAGGTAACAATTGGTCGATCTCTAGAATTGCCAAACTGTCCTCTGACACCGGCATTCTAACAAGTTGTGATGTACACAAAAAAATAAACTTTTACCTTACTGTAATATATATGTGACAAATAAAGGTTTTATTTTTCTTATATAATTTGTATAGGATGAAAAAAATGGGATTTGAGACCATTCTACTATTCACTTTATTTGATACAACACACAATGTTTATAGAAACAAGGGTCTGTAGACCTTAGAATCTGAATGTGAGCAAGAATACTGGGGTTCACAGAAGCTATAGACAAGAGCATGTGTACTTCAGCAAAAAAGGTACAAAAAAAAAGGCAAAGCTATTTGGTATAATAATTTGATGTGTTATTACTATAGCATGATACAACTGTACAATGTGACACAATGACTTTATTTTTATGATTATTAGCTTTCTCTGAGACATCAGCAACTCTCTTCCATAGTTAACAAATTCAAGTCATGATGTGTGACTAAGTAAAGACAGCATCAGTATATCAATTTACCATGATTATATCTTGGTCTAGACCCCTCTGACTATAGAAACCAAATGCCTGCTTGCTGAAACGTCAGTTCAGACTGAAAAGTCAGTCTAGACTTGAAACTGAGATCATGTGTCTGTACTCTGAGGATTGGAAGGAAGATTTAGGAGCCAAAAAGAAAATGGATTTACCACCTACTCTGAGCGTCACCGTTCTTGGCACTGACAACACACCTGAATTTAGAGACTGTTCAGAGCACAGTGGATTATAAGATTCTGGGAGATTACTTACATACTGGGGTGGGTTAAGCTGGTTAGAGCCTCCATATGTCAAAAGCAAAACTTTGCACTATATATAAAATCGATGATATGATCTAAGAACTTTCTACTTCTTGGTATATTGATGCATAACTGGTTTGAACTATTTTTCTGTGTATCTGTCTCATTTCCTTAGTGCCTCTTTTTACTGCTCTCCCACCCTCTTATAATGTGATTGGATTGAGGGCTGTGGAGTAATGGGGTTCATGTACATGCTCACAGATACAGAGCATATTGGCACTAAAGCCACAGGGAGGATTCATGGGCCCAAAGGGCACACCAAGGAGAAGTGTGCTGCTTGGCAGAGCTAATAAGGGTTGAGCTAGTTCCAGGTCCTCTGAAAGGCTCATTTAACCCAAGTTCTCCCCCTGGAGAATGGCAATTTGATTTGCTCAATTGGTAGTGGGCTAGAGGAGGTCTTTAATGAAATTTTCAGGCAGGCATTAGAGAATATCAGGTCATGGGGGGTGGGGTAGTATAAGAGAGACAGGGGTCAGAAATTGTTATTTTCATACAGAACTTCAGAAAATATTGTGGTCGTTCAGCCCCCTGTTGGTTCATCTGAAGGGTGGTGGGTGGTGGTGCATGAGGAGGACCTATGATGGTGCACTAACAAAAAGAAAAAAAAGAAGTTACCATTGACTTTATCACAGTGTACAGAATCATTGTCTGCCTTGTGATGAACTGGTGACATTTCCAGTATGTTTCTGTGCAATTCATGTTGACGGAGTCTCCAACACCCCAAAACCTTGTAGTAGAATAAGTGGGACAAATACTCTATATCCAGTTCTTACTTTACTGAAGGCAGTCAGACACAAAATCAAACATGTAACATTGAGTTGTAATTATTTTAAACTTACTGGCTTTAAGTTATTTTATGAGTCCAATATTTAAAGTTATGAGTACAATACTTAAAGCTTTTTTTTTCTTATTTATAAATGACTCAGTTATGAATAAGCAATCCATTCATTCATTTATCAGCAACCACTTTATCCTAGTCATGGTTGGATTGGATTTTGAGTTTGTCAGTTGTACATATTTCTCTTATATGTCTCCTTTTATACCATGGTTGTTCACCACAAATGCACTTTGTTTAATCCCTCAGTGGTGCAGCTATTATTCCTGAATGACAAAATATTAATTAAAAATATAACCTTAACCTTAACATAGGAAGACTATGTTAATTGTCGCTATTATTATAAAATAACAGCTTGCCCTTGGTAAGTGTCTTAGTGTCTTAGTCTTAGTATTTTTATTCTTGTTCCCATTTATCTGATTGTTTGTCTCTAATAATGCTTACCTGAACTAAAATAAATTAAATAAACAGAACATTGTACCAATTTACTCTCTCTCTCTCTCTCTCTCTCTCACACACACACACACACACACACACTAAATCACTCAGGCAAAAAACACTAATGCTTGTCAGTCAGTGCTGATGACAGCCCAAATTTAACCTTTAATGAAGTGAGGATCAGTAAAATGAATGTTAAAAGAGGGCAGGCAGACGAAGAGAGAGACAAAAATATGGAAATATATATATATGAATGGAGAGAGATTGAGAAGGGGGGCTGTAAAAATGTAATTCTTTGTTTTTGGCTTTTTAAGTTCTTATATTAAACCTATCTGGCAATGTGTAATCATAGGCTGCTCAGCATACTGGATTTTTCTTTGCTTTATCCAGGTAATCCCTCAGTTGTGCTGTGTGAGTGCCTCTCACTAGCCCAATAATGATTCTGCGCATCAGCAGAAAACAGCTCCAATGCCACCATCTCATTGAGAATAATGATAAGCTCAGATGTACAACTAGTACAACCCACTACTGAGTTTCCTGGATAGCAAGACCAGCGTCGGGTGCCATTTATTTTTCAATTCCTCCCCATTGGCAGCAGGCTGCATCAGTAAAGCATGGGACAAATTCCATGTGTGTCATCATGTATTTTCTGTCCTTGAATAGGCTTTTATTCCTAATTGAAATCCTTATTACAGATCAGGTAGATTGTCATTGTTTGCATTTATAAGAAAATGGCAGTTGATAAATATAATAAAAATAATGTAATACACATAATAGGGAGCATAAAGAAGAATAAGGAAGAAAGCAAAGAAAGTATATGAAATATAAGAATGTATATAAATATATATGCGAACTTACCATTAGTTGTTATTCATTATGTTTAGATTTGTGGTGCTCTGTCCTTGCGAGTGCATTAAATGATTAAGAGATTAAGTCTATTAAAAAAATTACACTTTCCTTTAAACTACCGTTAAAGACTTATTTATTATCTGTTGCCTTTTAATGGGTAAATCCTTAAAGATTTTTGCTGCCATAAGACAAATGATTGACCCTGGATTTTCTCCTGCCAGCCCACAAAAGAGATTCCACTATAGGGATTCGTTTTTTTCTCCTCTAAAGGAAGCCATAATGATCTAAATGTGTTGCCCATTGTCTAGGACCAGTCACCATATAAAGGGGACGGGGACTACTCACAGCCACCTGGAACAATATATGTGACAGAAAATGACTCTAATTGCAGCATATGCCTCCGTCATGACAGATAAATTAGCTACTGTCTGCATGCTGAGCAAAGAATCCTCCCTTTTCAGCTGTGACACCACAGCAAAATGGCCTCTGCTTGCCTTTTATCCTGTGTAATAAATCATGGAACTAACACATGTAAACCAGAGCAAATGAGAAAAAATATGTATTTGTGTATTTATGTATTTGAAGTTTATTTACATTACATTTATTACAGAATATCAGGCATAATAGACAGTATGTATAACAAGCCCATACTGTTTGTTTCCTCCTTAACCAGGTGGATATACAGTGTCTATAAAAAGTATTCACCTCCTTGGGTGACACCCCCCCCCCCATTTATTGCTTTACAAATGGATATATATTTCACAAGACCCAATTCCAACAACGTTATGTCAATTAAATTAAAAAAATATATAAGAAACAGTTAGTGATTGCATGACTTTTCACCTCCTTCAAGTCTTTAGTTGATGCACCTTTGGCCAATATTACAGCACTGAGTTTGTGTGGATAGGTCTCAATCAGGTTTGCCCATCTGGACACTTCTCTTTGTAAAACTGCTCAAAATCTGTCCAGTTGCATGGGAATCAGCCCTTTTCTTTCAAGCTCCACTCCAGAACATTCAACTTGTCTTCAAACCATTTTAATGTAGATTTTGTCATACACAGGTCATTGTCTTGCTGGAAAATAAATCTCCCAAATATTAGTTCTCTTGAAGACTGAATCATGTAGTCCTTCAGCATCTGGTATATTTGTTGCAAAAAATATCTCCACATCATGATGCTGCCACCATCATACTACATGGTGGAAATAATGTATTTGTGGTCATGTGCAATGTTTGGTCTCTGCCAAACACAGCATCTATATTGATGGCCAAAATGGTTGAGTTTGGTTGCAGGAGACCAAATAACCTTCTTTTCAAATATATATATATATATATTTGCTATACCATAGGCATCTGTAATAAGATTGTAGGTTCTACCACATGGTTTCTTTAGAATGTCTTGTTATCATGACAATTTGTACACAATATTCTTTTCATTTGGACAGAAATGCCATGTCCACACAAATCTAGTTTAGTGCCACTTCATTACCAGGACACGATTCAACAATTCAACAATTCCCCTCCCTTTAGAACAAGACTATTTCTAAAAAAAAAAGAAAAAGACAAGAAAGAAAAGAAAACAAAAAGCATAGTACTTTAGATATAAATTAGCTGGCGACACCTCACCCAACCAAAAATAGACTTGACTGATGTGTCCTGCAATTAAGGCAGAGATCCTCTGAAGCCCCCTACTTTATCCTGCTTGATGCAGACCCTCACACAGTGGGAGCAGTCCCTCTGGCCTCCATTATGAATCTAAGTCTGGATCCTCTTAATAGGGCTAACGGTAATTATAGGTTGTCAGACGTAGTTAGTAGGTAATCAGTTTCCACTGATTGAGCGGCAACATTAGCAATTAGAGTGCTAGCGTGAGGAGGGGTGCAATCTGATGTTTGTCCCAGTCAGATCATCTTTTGAGTATTGGTTTACTGCTTTTATACCACCAAAGTCAGTGTATAGAGTGTATACTGTTAAAAAGGGAAAGATAAAGTAATTCCCTGTTTTTCCTAGTAGGCAAATTTGCAGTTGGAATTGGACTTTGAGTAACATTGGTTATCTCTCTCTCTGTCTCTCTCTCTCTCTCTCTCTCTCTCTCTCTCTCTCTGTGTGTGTGTGTGTGTGTGTGTGTGTGTGTGTGTTTGTATGTTTAAAAAAACATATTAAACATCACATCCATTATCACACTATCACTGTGAGGCATATTTAGATGCTATTTAAATGTTTACTGTTGCAATGGATGCACACATGTATTACCATGTTAATCTCCAGGGTAGCTCAACTGTACCTGGAAGATTTTTACAGTCATTCATTATGTATTCGCTTGATGAGAGCAGGTGGCTAATTTGCAAAACTTACAGTCTCACCTCATCTACTGCCAAGCTAGCAGAAAGAAAACTGAAATGGAAAATGAGGAAAGATGGGACGATATTAAGCATAGATTGCTACAGAATGGGACGTATTTAATTAATGAATTCAGAAGTGCTATACTAATCTTGTCATCTGAATTTCTAATGAATTCTTTGCATTAACAAGATGCAGGTGCTCATAAACCGTATTCAGAACGACTTATAAGTACATGTATAATTAGGAAATGTGTGGCTGCAAGTTCATCATTCAATCAGTGAACAAACAGAACATTCTGCAAAAACCTACATCAAATCTGCCATGTGGAAAGCATGTGGGCTTTGGCCTGATGAGACCTTGGTTAAACATTTTGGCTATAATTTCAGAAGGTATGCTTGGCACCAAAAGAACACCATACCCATAGTGAAGCATGGTGATGGCAGAATTATGCTTTGTGGCTGTTTTTCTCCAGGTGGAATGGGGGTTTATTTAAAGTGGAAGGAATTATGAACATTTCCAAATATCAGTCAATTTTGGCACAAACTTTCATGACTCTGCTAAATAGCTGAAAATGAACATGAGTTTCATCTTTCAGAATAGCAATAATTACAGGCATAGCTACGGTGGAGGTAAGCTATACCTTCTCCATAGCTTCCAGAAGAAGGTCAAAGTTTTAAAATTGCCTAGCCAGAGCCCAGTTGAGAACTAGGCTGTGCACAGGAAAAGCCCTTGCAATCTGACAGATTTGAACTTCGTCTGCAAGTCAAGATGTGCCATGCAAAGTATTACATATTGATGTGTGCATATTAATGTTAGTTATCAACCAAGTTATCACTATTATTGCCAGTCAGCAGAAGCAGGTGTGACTGTCAAAATATAAAAATACATACTTGGGGAAATTTCTTTCAACAACCCACCAGCAATTGTCCTTATTAAACAACACAATGCTCCTTAGAAAACTAGGTCAGTTTAAAATGATGCCACTATGGTCACTTCAACAAGCTATTTAATTCGAGTTTTTCCCACAGTTTTAATTCATTTTAAACTACCCAGTAATAAAAAAATAAAGACATTTTGAGTTTTTTAGGGTTAAAATCTAGTAACAATGAAGGCCAAACCAAATATTGTACAGCATTTTATTCTCATCAAACCAATTAAGTAAGCCCTCATGTCCTATGAATGAAGAAAGTATAATTCTGGAGAAGATAACTCCCCATCACAATAAATGATACAGTTTCCCCTTTGGGAACCTAATAAACTCTGTCTTATCTGTTATTATCAACTTTGTAAGCAAAATGCGTCTAAGCTTGCAGAATGTAGTATTTGTTATAAAAACATGGCATTCACTCCAACTAGATGTTCATCAGAAAGACTTAGTTTCCATGTCTGCTGTGGGACTTTTGTCTGAAATATACTGTTTCACCTGCACTCTATTACTCTCTATGTAATTGCACTGAATGTGTGTGTGTGTATATGTGTGTATCTCTGAGAATTTAGGAGGATGTTTGGGTGTAAGAGAGAGAACGTACGCATGTCCTCCACAGTGAACTGTCTCGTTTGGCAGTGAAACCATCTGTGCATTAGCCACATGCTGAGAGCTGTAGTAAAAACACTAGCAGCCTATTATTAATGAAGACTGAGATAGACAGAAAAAGTGCAGGCAGTGATTTTTATAATGAATATTTAAAGGGCTGTAGCAGAGAAAATCTGCATATTCTCCCAACACCCCGGTCATATAGAAAGAGCTTGAGGGAATCACCCCATTAAGCATGTGTTTGACTCCAGGTGAAAGATTGGTAAGGGGTGAAACAGGAATTAGTATTAGTAACCATGATTAAGGAGCAGCTCCCTTACATAAAATAAAATGATTAATTGTATTCACTTGAAACATTTATTTGGAGCATGCTGGAATCAGAAAGATTTTGCCCTTCTTATATATAAATGAATGATTAATTAGTAATTTCCAGTATGATAGATTCAAGTCAATAAAAGCATAAATAACAATTGTAAAAAGAACACAAGCACAAATTGCTTTTACAATATGTCAATAATCACATGTCAACGTAATTAAAACAAAAAGAATGAAGCATATGTTTTGCAGCTTTTTTTTCTTATTTTGTCAAATTAATGTGTCCATGCTGCTGACTGACTGTGTAAATATTAAAGAATGCAAACAAAGACTGGCAGTGAGTGAGTGGGTGAGTGAGTGACAGCACCAGTCTACATGCATTTCCCCACATGTTCTGACAGTAGCCGCTGGTAGGAAGCCACAACATATTTTTAAACCTGGCTCAAGGAGGAAAGACAACCTAGTCTTGCATCAAAATGTGTTATAGCTATATTGGTCCACAGGGCAAAACGTACTATTCTCATCATTTTCAACTGTTCTAAAATTGTGTGATGCCTATGTTTTTTTCTGTAGGTATGTGTTTACATAATGTGATATTTTTTTTACTACAAAAACACAAAAACATGCAATATTTCCTTTTTTTATTTTGGCAAATTGCACTTTAATAACAAGAGCAAAAAAATAATAACATTAATAGCACATAATGCACATCTAATAATATTAGTTCACTGAATGTATCTGATGTTTAGTTTGTTATGTTAGTATGGCACTTCTTTTAGGTGGTACCAGAAAATTGCTGGAGTGCAATGTATTTTAATGTTGCTCTGGTGGTTACCGTGGATGCTGCTTTTGCTAATTATGCTCAATTATTTGGTATAAGGCAGCTGTTACCTGAAAAAAAAGGAAATAAATAAATAAGTAAATAAAAGTAAACATGGTGATGGGTTATAATAATATTTTCCATTTTGCCAGGTAAAATAAAATGTTGGTGTCTTCAATTTGGATTGAAGTGGAGAAAATGAAGAAGATTATAAAAAAAGGCCATAAATAAATAAGTGGTTAGGTGTGCCTTGTTGTCTGTGTGGCATGGTATGGCAAAAGAATGCTACAGCTGCTGATGAAAAGTTAAGTAGATGAATTGAAATGTGCTCAAGTCAGTCTAGAGATAACCAGACTGCGGTCTCAAGATGTGGCAGTAAAACAGACATATAGCAGTAGCTGCTAAGGGAAAACAGGGTCAGTGGCTGAATTGGGAAGATATTGAGAATCAAAAGACAGACTAGAGAGACTTATGAACCATGGGTCCAGGTTGCATTAAATGTATTAATAAAGCTACCTGTGATGTCCTTCTAACACCACAAAACCACAGACAATGGCTAGGTAAAGATATCGGCTGTAAACTTTGTGGCATGTTTTATCCAGTTGCAAGTCAATTACAGAGACGTTATACATGAAGGTGGTTAAATGCATGACATTGGATAGTAGACACATAGAGGTTAATTCAGTTTCAGGCAAAAGTGGGAACAGCTCTATGTATAAGAAATATAGGAAATCTGATGTATAATGTGTTAACATAAATGTCCCACATGCTGAACATGAACTGCAATGCTGCATGTGTGTATTTCAACACAGCCCCGAAATGGGTGCTATGGGTCTTATGATTTAATAGTGAGTCCCATCTACTCTAGTGCCCCAATGTGAAATTTGACGTCTAATCTATTTTCACAAGTGTACTTAAAGGTTCACATTTAAAATGCAGGAAATTTGACATATAATGTGTTTTTACAAGTGTGTTAAAAGGCTTATATATTCCAATACACTTGTTTAAACACCATACTCATTTTAGAAACGTTGACTTTTCTGTTCCAAAGTGCTTTTGGAAATTGCCAGTACATCATATTGTAATGCTATTAATGTTGAAAGCCATTATGTGGAAACACATTCACAGTAGGTACCAAATGAAAACAAAAAGGTGATAAAAAAAAAAAAACAGTCCATTGAGCGGCACCTAGCTCTATTTATCATGTATACAAAACACCCTTTCACAAAACAGAAAAAAGAAAAAAAAAAAAAGCCAGTGCCATTAAACTGAAACTGTTTATTGTAGGAAATTTCTATCATCTACATATCTTTTATTTTGGTGATTGCCTTTCAAAAACCTTCAAAGTTAAAACTATAATGATTATCTAACAAGCAATGGCGGGTCACCAAAAAGCAGCTCTTGCCGGAATATGAGGAGGAATCATCCATTCAGAGCTTGAAAATCTAAATTCTTTATTATTCACTGAAAAAAAGAGAGATGTCCTTCATGTTTTCATAATAAGAAACTTGAGGGTAAACGCAAAGAATAGGCCAAAAAACTTAGGCGCCTTACAATTTAGAGCCATTATCCTGAAACTAGAACGTTTTCCACTGTGGACCAACACTACACCTTTGGAAGCAAGTCTAGGTAGGGTAAGATACTGGACCCTTAAGGTCAGTTTAGTCAGGTACAAAAGTTGGATTCCACTGGTTCCGTGCTTTGATCAAGACCAGATCTATAGCAACCTTTAAAAAACGAGCCACCAAATGCACTCATGTGCACCATCACACAGTAAAATGCTGCACCAAGCTGAAAAGGTGTCCTTAAAAATTAATGGGATGAGAATAAACACTGACTAACATGACTGTAGGTGAAATAATTATGACAGGTTTATACAAATGTTTGGTTTAAGAAAATCAATGTTTATTTACCATAACAGTTTCACTTGAATAACAGATCTTTTCTTAAAATAAAATGGCCAGATATATTCATGCTGCCAAGAAGGATACAGTAACTCATACACTGAGGTGCCAGAAATTGGTACATATGAGCCAATGCAAAATACATGGTGGTAATGGTATATGTTTAGCTGGCATTCTATGGGACCCCTGGGACTTCTAAAAACATATCTGACAGAGGAACTCTATGTGTGCCTTCTTTTCTCACGTGAAACATCCATTCATGTCCTGCATTCTGATGGGTTTGGCCTCTTCCAACAGGACAATGGGCCAACACGCATATCTAGAGACACCAAATTATGGTTAAAGGAACACTCATCTGAGTTTGGGGTTTAGGCATTCCCACCTAAGACATCAGATCTGAAGGTTATAGAACACATTTGGGACACCGATGCATCACGCTGTGGAAAACAAAAATCCTACTCTGCAGAATACAACTGTACTGGCACTTCAGTGTACACTCACTCTTTGCAACTGTGCTGAGCAGAAATGCATCTCATGTACAACACATTGAACATTGAGGTGTAGGGGCTACAACAGCAGAAGATCACTCTCGGGGGAAATTAATAAATATGAGGCTGAATGGCAAATTTGTTGGCCTCACACTGGTGCTAGAAGGTGAAGTTTAACAGCTGGAGACACATCTGCAGCTAAAGCATGCCATGAATAAGTCAGAGACACTCTCAGGAGTCACTGAGACACATAAGTTACTGACACACAAGCTCAGCAGAGTGTGAAAAAAAGAATAGGGGATATAAAGCCTATAAAGTTAGGGGCCATTGCCATGCATTCAATTTACTTACTTTAGTCTGTGAATTTAGTTACAGTCTAAAGAGACATAAGGAAACAAATAGTCCCAT
>JAOVVF010000018.1:20555730-20571223 GCA_028565595.1 Duopalatinus emarginatus
CATTAGGGATAAAATTTCTAATAATTCTATAAATGTATAACTCTTTTCATTATTTTCTGTAAAGCTGCTTTGAGACATGTTCATTGTTAAAAGCGCTATACAAATAAAATTTAATTGAATTGAATTAAAGGCTGGAAGTAATAAATTATTCACGCCTTTTCTTTCGGCCTTGTGCTCTCTCTCTTTGCCTGTCAGCTGGTCCTCTCCCTTTTGCGAGAGCCTTGCCAATTTTTATTCATAAGGATTCATACCGAACTTTAGTATCATTGCCCTTGGACACCAGAGGCCATTCAATCCTTTCTAACCCTTTCACGTCCACCTCTATCCTCAAACAACCTGATCCCACCTCGCCGTTCATTGTAGAGATGGACTCGTCTGACAAGGGAATAGGGGCCATATAGTCCCAATGACAAGGTGAACCAGATAAGTTACACCCTATAGCCTTCTTTTCCACAAAAAAAATGTCATCAGCAGAAAGGAACTATGGTGTGGGAGACAGGAAGCTCTTTGCAGTCAAGCCTTGGATGAATGGAGGCATTGGTTGGAGGGTGCCATTCACCCATTGCTCATCTACATTGACCATAAGAACCTGGAGTAATTCAAGTCAGTCAGAGACTTAACCCCGGACAAGCCCAGTGGTCTATGTTCTTTGCAAGATTTAACTTCCTGATGTTCTATCGTCCAGGTTCTAAAGATGGTAATGCTATTGCATGGGACTTGGATAATCTTATTAAATCAAGCCAGCCATCTCTTTGCCACAGCCAATGTCCTCCTGGCATGCTATTTGTTCCCACTGACCTTCAGAGCTGACTGATCACTTTGGCATGTCACACCTATAGTCGCACACCCAGGAACATGGAACCCTGGAATACTGGTGGCCCCAGATGGGTAAGGATGTCAATGAGTTTGTTTCCTTAGGTGCCCAGGGCCCTTCCATTGGGCAAACTATTACCACTACATGTTCCAGAATGTAGCCATAGACTCTGTGACTGATCTACCCCCATCCCAAGGTAAAACCACTATTCTTGTTCTTGTAGATCAGTTCTTGAAGTCTGTACACTTTGTACCCATGCCAGGTTTCCTACAGCCATGGAAATGGCAGAGAACATGTTCTAGAGGGTGTTCTGTTACATTAGGATCCCTGGGGACATTGTAAGCAATTGTGGGTGCCAGTTTATCTCTAAAGTCTGGACCAACTTCATGAACAAGTCACCACTGTCCTCAAAATTGGTGTAGATATAATGAAATTGTGAGAATATGCACAGAACTCTTAAAGACACTCATCCACTAACCTAACACCTTTCCATTGTGTCCTAGGATACCAGCCTCCACTGTACCTGTGGAATGCCCACACCACCAACACTCCTGCAGTGGATGCTTAGTTTAGGGAAGTGCCTTTGTCTCAGTTTAGCAGTTAATGCCTAGCGTTTTTCTCCCAAGTTTTGACCTTGCCAATGATTATGTGATATATGGACTATTTCTTGTGTTTTTGCTAAGTTTGCATTTTGGACTGCTTATGCTCACATGTGTGTCTTATATTTTTATAGATGCCCCACCTTGTGCCAGAGTTTTGGTGAGTTACTGGAACCATTGTTTTTGTGTATCTTCTGTGCTTTGGCAGTTGCTATATATAATATAAGCCCAGAACTGCTGCATGCACATCATGGCTCATAAAGACCTCTTGACCCTGTTTACCCTGACTTATGAACCTGTTCCTGTTCCTGTTTAATGCCATGTTCCTGTTAGCTTCACCTGAGAGTCGGAGGGGGGAAAGGGGGAGACTAAATCCTCCCAACTACAGTGACTGCCTGAAGCCATAAAGTGGAAAAGTGGAAGCTCTGCCTGTTACACAAGCACTTCTTCTTGTTTAGCTCATTCCAGGTATATCTGTTGTCTAGCGCCCACTACAGATAGCTATCAGTTATTTCAAATGACTAGCAGTAAATTCTCTTTTTTTTTGAAGATAGAAAATAAAAATTTCAACAAAATTCAGGTACTTGTAAAATAACATGTAAACAGCAATGCAATGCTATGAACCTGGGTACACTGAGACTTGCAATGTGAAATTACAGAGATCGCACTCATCTCTATTTAAATTTCACTCTATTTATTTCTAATGCAGACTGCTATAGTGATGCTGCCTTCGTGGAACAAATCACCTAAATTCACATTTCATACTCATTAAACAATATTGCCTAAAATCCTTACTCTCTTTAGGCTTTGTTTGGCACTAGATTCAATAAGCTGCTTTCTTTACCCCAGTGTTAATTTGAGAAAAATTATGTAATTTTTTTTCCAGTATTACTGTAGCTACTGATATACAATGGTACTATAATACAGTAGTACAGTAGTATATCCATGAAGGTTTCTTCTTGTACACTGGAATTTATGTTTTGAATGATGTGTCCAACATAGATAACTTTGTTTAAAGAGCGTGTTTTAAAATAGCAAAATTTTAACCAATTTACATGTCAGCTTTTTAATTCAAGTCAATTTTATCTGTATAGCACTTTTAACAATGGACATTGTCCCAAAGCAGTTTTACACAGATTATTCATTTATATAAATTTTATCCCTGATATAGAGGGTCATTGTTGACAGTGGCAAGGAAAAACTCCCTGAGGAGCAGGAGGACTCAGAAATCAGGGTCACTTATCTGGGAAATGGGCATGCTGATTTATGCATTGGTTACATAAAATGTATGTTGTGCAGAGAGCAAGCAGAAACTCCAGCAAACTAGCTAAAACAGCATAACAACTATTTGTCATTCTTTTTGAATTTGAAACAAATATTTTCACTGTTCCTACAAACTGGCTGCACTCAAGCTGGACTTCATGTGTTTGTGCGAAATCTTATGATCCATTTTACCTCAAATTCATCAGAGTATCATCTATTAAAAAGAGGATATTTTTAAAAAGATAAATATATATTTATTATAATAAATTATATCATTTATCACACACATTTATATGCTATATATTTATATTTATTTGTATAATTTTTATAATAAAGTCAAGTCAAGTAGTTTTATTGTCATTTCAACCATATACAGTGTTGTACAGTACATAGTGAAACGAAACAATGTTCCTCTAGGACCAAGGTGCTGCACAGAACAGCACTACACAGTAGAACGTAAAGAACATGCGTTAGCATGTGCAATGACGCCAGACAATTTACAATAATTACACAGGACAATATATAATAAATACACAGGACTCAACATGGGGGGGGGCATGGTAGTGCAGATAGCCCACTGGTAGTGGGAGCAGTAAGGTGCAGTTATGTCCATTTATGTATTGATGTAGCAGCAGTTCTTGACCATATGGTATAAATGTAAACATAAATATTTTGTTTAGCAGCAATATTGACCATTTAGTATAAGAGTAAGCATTGTGCTCTTACATTTATGTAGGCAGATTATTGTTTTGTTTTGTTAATTAAATACTTGTTCTTATTTTTTTTTACATTTTCAAAATTATATTGTCCTGGATGACAACAAACCTGGACTGTTCTGGTCCATCCCTCTGTTGATGGGTAATAAGTATATTGTTCAGTGTTTTGAGGCAGGTGATGATGTGGGTAGTGCTGTAGGAACCAAGAGTGGCATGATGATGAACAACATCATTGCATATAATGTATACATGATGATTTTATAGGAGACTGGTGCAGATAAGCTGATCAAATAGATGTTGCTGAACAAGCCATTGTCAGTAACAATGTCCTGTTGTAGTAAACGTATGCTATTGTTTTCTAGAGTCCACAGAATCTGCTTTTTTGTCACTTATCTGCAGACATGTGGGGGTAACTTTGCTCCCCTGGGTCATCTGAAAATCTTGCACCCAGTTTCACTCTTGGGGATGGACTATAAGATTTTTTCCAAAACTCTAACAAAACATGTAAAAATAATGGTTGCAAAAGTCATACATGCTGATCAAGTATATATATCATGCTGTATTCCAGGCCACTTGGTTTTTGGATCTCTTATGCATAAAGTAATAATCTCTCTTTCAACTTTGTTTCCCTAAATCAAGAAAAAACATTTGACAGGGTTGACCAAAAATACCCCTTTAAGACTTTAAAATGCCTTTGGGGTTGGCCTAAAGTTTTTTCCACATCAAACCGCTCTAAACTGGAGTTTACAGATTATTAAAAATAAATGAAAGCATCAATACAACTTTTCCAGCAAGAGAAATATGAAAGAGTTGCACCCTGTCTGGACTATAATACCCAGTGGCAGTTCATAGTATTTCTGACTTAGATCTCAAGTTTAAAGAAAAAGTGCCAGTGAAGCTGACAGATTATTCTGATGACATCACTGTCATCATCACATTGAACTTTCTCACATTGAGAAAGCTAAGCAGATGCCTCCATAGAAGAAGCTTCAATGATCATATAAATTTGAATAAAAGCACTGCTTTGCTAATTGGAAACTAGCAAATACCAACAGCACTCATAGAACAATGAAGGCTTTAAAATGTCTGATGTGTTTCTTGGCACTGAAAGATACATGAAGAAAAATTGAAAGGTTCAAAAAAGGATTGAAAGGATTGAAAAAGTCAACAGAAGACTTCAGAGGTGGAGGTCAATCCTGCCACAGCTTTCTAACCATTGAGGTGTCTGTGTGGTTAACAACCTGCATGGTGTGGTATTGAGTGACTGTGCTTGATCCTAGCCATATAATTATTATGTCAACTACAGGTCTTAGTGGACTTTTTTAGGAATGGACATCAGTGGCTCTCACAAGGAATACTAAACCTATGTGTAACAAAGGGAGGAAAACAGCTGACTGACGCCAGGCAGAATTCAATCTTTGAGATTTTCTTCCCTTGGATAAACACTGCACAAGCAAACTTTCAAAGATTTCACTTATGACAGACAAGTGTTACTAATTCCTTGAAACACTAAAAATCTAATACCTGGGTCTTTTTTTGTAATTCAATGCTTAAAATTTGGAGTCAGTTTAATATTTTAAGGTCTGCAGATAAACATTATGGAGTAGAAAAACCACTGTTCCAAAACCCTTTCTTCTCCCAGCAAGTACACTAATCTAGTGGATTTGACGGAATGTCTTCTGAAGCAGGACTGACTAAGGTCATTCACTTATTTGGGGTAAATGAAGGAGAACAGAAATCTGCAAAGACACTGTCTGAGCTGGCAGGGGTCACATCAAAGAGAGAAGTTGGAAAGTTGCTTAACATGCTAAAAACCTCCATTTGTGTTGTCTGTTCTAGCTGGTGGAGAGATTCACTGTAACTTCTCATACTTATACATAACTCCACTATTGTGTGAGACTGTGTGTCACATCGTGAGATGGTGACTGTTGCTCATTCACTATACGAAATGGCTGCCAATGCTCACACCCGATGTCCATTGCTGGAGTATCAATGCACCTGTTTTCCAGTTAATTGGCTAACCAGTCAGAAGCCACTTCACCCCTTTAATATACCTGCTATTAAAAAACTGCTACTGTGTTCCACTCTACTTCACATAGTACATCTGACAGAATACCAAAGCCAGATCCCATGTAGCATGCCCAGAATGCTACTCTGGTGATCCATCCAAAAGAAAGTGGCGAGTGATCAACACACCCGAAAGATGTTTTGCCAAGTATGCTCTGGAGTTATGGACTCTAGATGCGGAAAGTGACTGGAATGAGCCGGCACTCAAGACCATGTTCCACTAGTCCTTTTGAGTTGAGACTGCATTACATTCCATTTAAAGTTTATTTAAATTCTATATAAAGTTTTCCTTCTAGCTTGGGATGTGGTGCTCCTGTTTATTCTAATTTTAACAACTAGAACAAATGATCTTATAACAGTAATATTGCTACACAAGTAATGCTTTGTCTACTGAAAGAACCAGGTTTTATGGTTAAATATTAATCTTTTATATGAACAATATGAATAAAAGTTGTGAAAAATCATGAATATTAAATATTTAAGATGTTGAGTATTTGTTTTTGATGGAGAAAATTTGTAAAATAAATATTCTGTTTATTTGCAGGTTTAAATAAAACGTACTCTGGACAATCCCAATGTATACTTTTGAATTCCTTAATTTTCCTTAGGTTGAGCAATTCAGTGTGTGTATTATGATGTGTGTGCTACAGCATATGCCATAGATCTCAAATTGGAAGACTTTTATAGGCAGAGCGACTGCCACATTATGCACACACAATTGTCAACAGTGACAATGTAACTGATGAGCTATGAGCTTACCTCCTGGAAGCCTTTTTTTGCCAAGACTGACATCTTCATTCTGCCATTAATTCCTTAAAACAGAGTGTTGAGTGGCCTAGTGTAGATGTCTGATGTTTGCTTATCTAAATAGAAGCATTATTCCTCACTTGAAAACAATTGCAGTCTGTGCTCCAGTTACCAATATTGACGACAAAGTGGAGTGCTGTTTCAGTCTATTTCAGTCTAATCAGTGGTATTAAGAAAAACTTGGCTATGAAATTGTAGAGATTATATAGAGATACACTGAAACTCTACATAGTGCCTCTAATAGAATATTCTTGTGGGACTGTTTGAAGAGATTAGTTAATCAGCAAATCAGCTGAGAGCCATTTAGATATACCATTACATTTAATTACAAAAAGATCATGTCAAATGCATCAAAATGAGATTTACATGTAACAGTTGGAATGATTTATAGAAATAGAGCAACAATGAATCAGATAGGGCAAAAAAGCAGAGCCTTCAGAGAACAACTACTGGGGGACAACTACTGGGTGGCTACTAAAGCTGAACATATACATATTTGGTGACCATGCAACCATGTCTGTCACTAAACATGTTAAGCAAAGATATGAAGCTACATAATTTTTGCAGTCAAAGAAATATCAAGGCTTTTAAGGAACATGCATTAAAGAGGGCACATGCACAATGTTGTCCCAACATGCTTCAAGAAAACCACCATCATCCCTGTGCCAAAGAAGTCTTCAGTGTAATGAATCAATGACTACCATCCTGTTGCACACATGCCTAAAATAATAAAGTGCTTTAACAGACTTGTAATAAGGCACATCAAGACCCTGCTGCCAACTGCACTAAATCCCCTGCAGTTCACATATAGTTAGGTGCAGCAGCTAACAGACTAGTGTAGAGTCAACAAGCTGTCTCTATACATAGATAAAACTAAAGAAAAGGTTGCTAACCTCATCACTCCTCACTGAACTGAACATGATTGTCAAGAGCACCAAATTCCTTGGTGTTCACCTGGCAGAGGATCTCACTCAACACGAGGGTTACCAGACATCTGGCAAAAGGAGGACATGTCCTCTGTCCGGCAGGCATTGGCCTAAAGTGTGAAAAGCCCGGCTTTCACTTGCAATGACATATTATCCATCAATCGAATTCAATCCTTAATCTCTTCTGGTTTAAACACACAAACTCACTCACTCATAAATAGCAAATTAAAAGCTTGACTACACAACGCGTGTTCAATGTGGTGATCAATATGACTACAATTTAATGAGTGACCTGAACTAAATTAACTAACAAATGCACATGACTGGTTACCTATAACCCATAATGAATGAATCAATGAATCAAAGTTGCGGGCTCGCCATCGCCATAGTTTTTCTGTCTACTGTGTATGGCTGAAATGATAGTAAAATGACAGACGTAGCCAGTATAGTATTAATCTAAATATTTTTAACATTGCTTTAGGGAAGTGTTTAAGTCCCAGAAAAACTGGTATACCAGTCTAATACTTGGTAGGGGTCATGGACAGAATTATTCTGTAGGCAATAAACACACAGTCCACATTTCTATTGTATTCTAAGGTGTAGGATTTCTGTGTTCCACAGCAAATTGCAATGCATCCCAGATGTGTTTGATAATGTTGAGATCTGGTAACTTAGGTTAGAATAGCATTTGTAGACATGTGGCAATGCATTGTGCAGTTGGAAGAGGACAAACCCATCAAAATAAATGCAGGTATAAAAAAAGTTGTAACAGGTAAGAAAAAAGGCACACATAGCATTCACCTGTCAGAGAAATTTGTAGACATACCAGGGGTTCCATGGAATGCCAGCTAAACAAACCCCAAACCATTTAGGAGCCACCACCCGTCTATGTATTTTGCATATGCTCATCTGCAATATTTACTTTTCCTGGCACTTCAGTGTATATACAAATTATGGCTGATTATATACTCAGTAGGAAGGTAGTGCCTCAATCAATCCATCACAATGCCATATTAATTTTTTAAAGGTGCTTCTTGTTAAAGGAGTGCATCATCTAAACAATGATGAATTTCAGCCTATTAAACCAAGCTGACATAAAATATTATTTATGGGCTTAATACCAGCAAACCCTTGGCTCTATAGCCAGCTGTGCCTCTGTGTTGTGATGTGGGAAGCCCCTCCAGCTGGGCAGGCTGCAACAGGGCACCTCCTGGGGGACTGGAGGACCAATTACAGCAGATAATGATTCATTGCCAGCCTTAATAAAGCCCCACTCTTTATAGTGACTAATTATGTGAATAAGCATCTCAGATTGAAGGAGGGAGGAATGGTGTAGCAGAGAGCCAGCTTTTGGATGATTGCATAGAGGCTGGCCAGTCCCCTCTGGGTGGTGCATGCAGGCTTTCTATTTCGGGACACAATTGATTTTTTCATGAAAAAGTAATAAATAAAGAAGCAACAGATAAAGAGGAACAAAGATCAGTCAAGGCATGATTTTTTTTTTAATCACAGGGATCAATTTGTTATAGAACTGATGCCAGATGATAAAAATATGTTTATAATATAATTTAGCTAACATCTAATAATTATTTTTATCATAGATAACCATCCCATCCTAATCAGAGTGTCAGTAAATGCAGAGCCTATGCCAAGGCAGGAATACACCCTAAACAGGACACCATTCTGTTAAAGGACACAATTTACATTTACAGCATTTAGCAGACGCTCTTATCCAAAGTGACTTACAAGGTTACTGTTATTACAGGAGGCCAACGTAGTGTTAGGAGTCTTGCCAAAGGACCCTTATTGGTGTAGTACGGACTGGCTGCCCAGACTGGGAGTTGAACCCAGGCCTCTCACATAGGAGCCAATGATGTTACCACTGTACCACACCAGGCATACGCACACTAAGAGACTAAGAGTGTTAACACATAGAGGCAATTAAGCATAGCTAATTTACCTTTTGGCATCTTTATGAGAACCACAGAACCTTGGATATTGGGAGAATATGCACAAAAAACTTTGCATCAGGCACCTTGGAGTTGTGAGGCAACCTACTGTGCCACTTAATAAAATTGTAATAGGCCATGCCCTCTGGGTGAGAGGGATGGCACACTCTTAGTGACAATAGCCAAGTCATTCAAATAGATGACTTCACATGTGTCAAAGGAAGCATGTGTTAACCTTTACCCTCCTTGATTAGTAGGGGAGAGCTTGCAGTGGGTGCGAACTGGTGACCAAATTGGAGAGGAAAGGTGCAGGAAAGTATAGTATGTTAACAGCACACCTGATTGGTAGTGTAGTTAACTATGCAAAGGTTACTTTAGCCTTAAGAATAATTTACAGTGGCCTGGAAAAAAAGTAGTGTGGTGTGTATTTGTATATTGCCCCCTGTAATCTGATACCCCTAAATGCAATCCAGTGCAATCAATTGCCTTCAGAAGTCACCTAATTAGTTAATAGACACCACCTGTGGAACGGTGTAATTTACTCTCAGTATAAATACACCAGTTCTCTGAAGGCCTTAGTGGTTTGTCAAAGAAATTGGTGAACAACAGCATAACTCAATAGACAGGTCAGGGATAAAGTTGTGGAGAAGTTTAAATCAGGGTTAGGTTATAAAAAAAATATCCTGAGCTATCTCGTGTTCAATTCATTATCCAAAAATGGAAAAAGTAAGGCACGACTGCAAACCTACCAAAACATGGCCGTCCACCTAAACTGACAGAGTGAGCATGGAGAGCACTGGTCAGAAAAGCAGCCAAGAGGCCTATGGTCACTCTGGAGGAGCTGCAGAAATCCACAGCTCAGGTGGGAGAATTTGTCCACAGGACAACTATAAGTTGTGCACTCCACAAATCTGGCCTTTATGGAAGAGTGGCAAAAAAAGCCATTGTTGAAATACAGGCAAAAGAAGTCCCGTTTGCAGTTTGCCGCAAGCCATGTAGGGGACAGAGCAAGGTGCTTTGGTGGAAAAAGGTACTTTGCCCAGATGGGACCAAAGTTGGACTTTTTGGTCTCAATGTCTAAGAGCTATTTGAAAACAACTAAACTCGGGGCAGTGCGAGCAGCGCTGGGTGGCAGAGCTTGCAGCATTTGACTTTGAAGTTAAAAGGCACCACCAATAAAAATGCAGATGCATTGTCCCAACAGCCTGTATGTGAGTCCAGTGATTTACTGACCCTCAGCACTTAAATACCTTGTGTGATCCAGCAACAACAGTGTCAGCCTCAGATCTCTTCTCTGGACATCTTGGGCCATCCAAGCCCTTCCAGCTTGTGAAAAAGCAGATCTAGAACTGCTCCAGGAGGCCAACTCTGTTGTTGGTGCATGTAAGTCCTATTGGCTGTGAGAAACACACCCTTCAAAACAAGAACTTGCAATAAAGCCCAAGGAAGTCCGCAAACTAGTCCAACAGTGGCACAAGATCTGTATGAGCGAGGGAGTATTGTTCTGATGCATAAGGCCACCAAAAACAGGTGGAGAGACCCTCCAGCTGTTCCTCCCCAAATCTCTTAAGGGCAAGGTGCTTAAACATGTTTATGATGACCATGGCCACCAGGGAGCCAAAAGGACAACACACCTGGGGGCTCATTTATAAAACTTTGCATAGATTCTGGAGTGAAAGTGTGCATGTTCCTACAAATGCAGGAAATGGCGTTCTCACAAAAAAATTAAGATTTACAAAACCGTGTATACGCACAAATGCATGCTGTTCTTCTACTGTTGTTTGGTGGCCGTACTAGTGGCAAATGCAAGTTTATTACTTAGTAACACGTGGCTGCAGCATTTAATTTGAGTTTAATCTGTTGACGAATAATAAGCTGTATATAATATAAAATAAGGTATAAAAAATAAGGTCTATATTTAGTGCCTTTAGATTTTAAATTGCCAGACAAAACAGAACAGATATAAATACCCATCTAACAAGAAGTATCGTCCCAAGCTCGGCTGGTGTGTGGCGGACTTGGCAGTGAGTCAGCGCCAGCACATTTGAATCAGGCCGGAAACGGTTAAAGCTCATCAAGTGATGTGTCGGCAAAATGTATAAGAGACGATATAAAAGTGAGCTTTTACAGATTTGGGCTGATTGTGTCATACGCTCAGCCAGCCATCACATATAAATGAACTGTCTCTTGCACATATACGCATGGATATTACTAAATTAATATTTAAAATAACTCAAACAAAATATCATAAGAATATACAGTATATATTGAATAGTATTTAAACAAGTAAGTGTTAATCTTTCCTAATCTCCTCTCTTAATCTTGATTTATGTGGTATAAACTGATATCTGTGAGGGTGGTTTGCGCATTTACTTGTAATTCTCTGTTGTATAAAGGCCCCTGGTGAGGGAGAGATGCTTTTGGCCTAACATGTGGCAGGAGATTGAAGACTACTGCCACAAATGCAGGCATTGCCTGGTAGCTAAAGCCAATTAACCTAAGGTGCAAACTTTTCCTGGTAACATCATAGCATCCCACCCCTAGAGATCCTTGTTATTGAATTTACAGTCCTGGAGAAAGTTGGAGACGGCAGATGTTTTCTCCAAGTTAACTCAAGTGGTCCCCACCTCAGACCAAACGGCCACCACCACAGCTTGGGTTTTGACCGAAAAATGGTTCTACTTGTATGGAGTGCCCAAACATATTCATAGTGACCAGGGCAGGAATTTTGAAGGAGAGCTGCTAAAGCAGCTGTGCAAAATTTATGGTATTGAAAAGAGGCCTTTCCACCTGAAAAGAAAAAGAAACGGTGTCAATACCTGCCTCAGATTCTTTTTGCATTTAACTCAACAGAACACACCTCCACTAGGTACTCACTATATAAGTTAATGTTTAGATAAAAGGCCAGGCTGCCCGTTGATTTCTTGCTGGCTATTCTGGTTAAAAATTCCACCAATAATTGGGTGCTGGAGCACAAAAAAGTTGAGGACAGCACAACCATACCAGGGCTCACCTGCATGTGGCAGCAGAGCGGAGAAACAGGCAGGGCACGCCAAATGTAATGGACATACTGGCTCCAGAATCTTGCGTCAGAATCACCTTCTTGGGTGCTATAAAATCCAAGATGTCTGGGACCATTTTACTATAGCAAGATCTCCCATAGGAATAAACAGGTCATTGTAAGACCTGTAGATCTGAAGGGGTGGAGGCTCACAGGGAACATACATGTGGTCCTCGGTCACATTCATGAGCAGACAAAATGAATAAGACAGAGGTACATTAATGTTATTTGTATGCATTGCACTAATGCCAAAATTGATTTAAATTTTTTACATTTTACATCTTGATTTTATTTGCTATCAGTTGGACAAAAATTCAAATAACTAGCAGTGAGGGAATATAATATGGAATATGGTATTATTGTGCTTGCCTCTTTGTAGTAGTCAGCCAATTGCGTTTATTAATCTGTTACATATTGCTGTCTGTGGCCTTGCAAAGCAAAGTCTCTAAAATTAATGAGTGAGAGAACTATTTTAAATTTGAGATAATTTATCTGAACCTTTTCAGAATTTTCAGAGGCAATTTAGCCACTGGGTCATCCACTAGTGAAGATATTGCACGGCACAATTCATATAAAATAATGTTATTACTGTGAAAGTCCATGACAGTTATATTGGACAGGAGTGATGTTGATCTCTCCCACTCAGGGAGTTTGAAATAAACATATTCTTGGCAGGTCTAGTTATAGCTAGGGAAGTTGTCCAAGATGGATGAGAGTTAAAGCGAATATGAACAATGCAGTGTGGTACAGAGACTTTAGCACAATAGGATCTTTTATTGGTGTATTATTGACTATATATATATATATATATATATACATACACAAAACAAAAGGCACAAATAGGAACACTCAAGAACAGGGCAAAAAGGTGGACAAAATAAGCAGAATGGGTACATAAAAGGTGTAGACTAAACACAACTAGGCCTTAAAACAGGTGGGAAACAGGTGGAATGGGCGCAGCCATCTTGCCTGCTGGACATGGATTCTCGGAATCAGTGTTTTCCCTGTGAGTCATTACTCTAAGCCCATTATTTTTGCATAAAATTGGCTGAAACAATCTGTAGTAACAGGTCCAGCTCCAAGGTCTGACATTTTGTCACAAAAATATTTATGTTTCAGAATATATTACTAACACATGAATAAATTCAATGACAGCAGGTGATACTAAATAGGCACGACTGATTAATTAATACTTTGATCCTTTCAAAACCATGAAATGTTTTTTTCTGCATGTAAGAGACTAAACTTTACATAGATAAAATTATAACATAATATGTAAGGGTAGCAGATAAGGGAAAATGATATGTAAGTCTAGAAGATGAGCAAAACTGTAGAAAAAAACTGTAAATTATCCCCTGATCAACCTGAATATCTCATATCTAACAGACATTTTTTTATGTTAACTACTAACATGTTCTAATATTTTCACCACTGCATCGAAGAATACATTGGCTGTTTTATCAATGTTTAGTGGTCTGCATATTGTGCACAGGTCTACTTCAGCTAATTACATCCACATTTAGATAGTGCCCCTGCAGTCATTTTTGTTTTCTATGCCAAAGACTGGCCCTGGGACAGTGAATGAACTTATGTCATAATAAACATGTGATAGTAAACATCAACAGGAAGAAGAGATACTCCTGGCTGCTTTATTGTTTGTGGTTATAACTGTTTAAAAACATTTTCTTTCAGAAATGAGACTTTATATTTACTTTGTTATGAACATAAATAGGCTAAATTTTGCTCATCCAAGGCAGGTAGTATGAGAATATGTCAATTTCAGTTGAATGTAAATAACGGGCTACATATATTTCAGCAGACAGCCCAAGATGACTTTCAGAGTTACACAAAGCCATTGTGGCACTGAATAAAAAGTATGAGAAATGTCATTTCCCCTTCAGTGTCAAAATATATTATCTCAGAGGCACACATAGTCACTCAAAACTGCAGGCATGCAGTTTCATACAAGGCACAGAATGTTCTCTCCCTCTATTCCCTATCCCTGAGATGAAACTTTAAAATGCCATTTACTGTGGCACAATGATTTTCCCAGTCTGCACATACTGTATAACACTGTTATAGCAAGGGGGAAATATTGCTGCCGTGCAACTCTGGGAGTATGTCCAAAATATCAGAAACTTTATTTGATTCTGTGTAATTAGGAGAGGGGGAGAAGCAGCAAGATTCATTTCAGTACATCTGAATAAAATTATGTCTGTCTCACCAGCTAATGAGATTTGCTTTTTATTAAAGTTGGCTTATATTACTACCCATGGATGGCTTGTGTGGGTAGAAAACAATAAAGAAGCATAATAGAAAAATGTGCTTTGAGAGTTTTCCTACTTGCTCTCTGTTGCTTTTTTGCTTATACTGGCTGACCAGAGGTGATTAACATCTAGAGCAATTGTAAACTGCCAGGAGTAGCAAAAGAGTTGCATAATCAATGATAAATAAAACCTAAATGAATATCTTTTTTATAATCCAAGTTGAATCAGGTGCACATGTCAGCAGATGAAAGCCAAAGACCTAGTACAATGTCATAGTACATATGTCTTTATTGTGGCCTACCTAGGCATGGCTCAGTAGCTTATTGGAAGAAGGTGCATTACCAGCACCACCACCTTTCCCACAGGCACAGGAGCTGGCTTTGTCACAGAAAAGGCCGGCCTATAACTTATAGAATTTCTGGAGAAATCAGAGCCAACAACCTCCCAGGACAACCTATGTTGTATTAATGCCTATGTTCAAGGCAGTTTTATTCCATTTAATTAACATTAAAGTTCATAAACTGTGGAATGACCCCTCCACTTATACAGTCTGAACACATATAACACTTATAGTAACATTTTTATTGATGATGATCATCACCTGTACATTAATGCTATAGACTGATTTTCATGTTCTGAAGGTGCTGTAATTGGTATGTGGGTTCAGTCTATGCAGACAAAAACCTAAGAAAGATTAAACTGTGTGTATATTGCTTCCCAATAGTTTTTTTTCTTTTGTATTCTTTATTAATAAAGGTAAACCGGTGATTATATGGAATTCCTGTAGAATTCCTATGTATTCCTATAATTTATTTAATTATATTTTAATTTTTATTGAATATAGTGTAAGAGAAATTAATAAGGTCAATACTTATATTGTAATATTAATGGTCTTTCTCTGTACTTTCTGTATTTGAATCATATATATGTAGAGATATTAGGTCATTTTCTTCTCTGTCTTAACATTAGTTAGAACAGGATATTCTGCACTTCTCTGTCTGTACATGTGGATAAGATTGAGTGA